>JAOWCC010000019.1:98803194-98950348 GCA_030867875.1 Actinernus sp. WN-2022
TATAATTGTGTTAATTGGTGAGAAATTCTTGATAATTAAAATAGGTAAAATTTGAGAATTATTATTTATGGAAAGCATAATAGGTACGTTTTGGGGAATAAAATGCTAAGGACCTAACATGATTTTACACACTCCAGCCGTAATTTGTTTTTCGTGTGGGTGCGAGAGAGAAGTCTTTGTTGCTAAACCAATCCTAAAGCATATCAGATTTTACTGTTTCAATCTGCGAAAGAGTGTGCAAAGAGTTTTACTCTCATTCTCCAATTGATCCAAATTCAGTACACACCTTGATATCCTCGGAGATTACATTCGTCTTGTAAAATCCTACCCATAATGCATTGTTGGTAAAGTGACTTATCGTAGACGGAACCGGTAAGGACTGCAGAAGAATGAGTGTGACAAAATGAATGTGTGATAAAATTTGACAAAATTAATATGACAAAATAAATGTATGACAAAATTAGTGTGACAGGTAACGTGACAACAAAGATGTGAGACAGTGAATGTGTGACGGAATGAATTTGCAACAAATAATGTGACAATAGAGATGACACAATGAATGTGTGACAAAATGAATGTGTGACAAGTAATGTGACAAAATGAATGTGCGACAAGTAATGTGACAATGGGCTTTTATCGCACGGCGGCCATGTCGAGTCCCAGGAGAATGAAAACCTTTGTTTTCGTCCGGTAAACTCGTTCTGAAACCCACCAGTGCGGGGCTACCGGGGCCAAACTATTGTTTTATCCAAGATGGCCGAACTGCGATAACAGCCATAAAGATACTTGACAATGAATATCTTATATAATAATACGCTAAGTGTGTGTGTATGTAACGCTCATTCCAGGCTCCCTCATGCTTCGATCAATGCTATTTCGGCGACCATATTTGTTTTCGTCACACGAATTCATGACTCGAGCTGCCTCAGGTGACCGTCAGTTTTGGCACTTTTTCGACAATACGTATAATTGTGTTTATCGGTTTGAGAAATTAACTGAGATTCATAAGATATTATTGCATTTTTTATCAAAATACAACTTCGAAAACATCAACACGCTAAAACATCCAGAACACAATCTGGCGTCATATATTGCATTGTAATTGTGTGAGTAGCCGGTCAGCCGCGGCTAGACTATGTTACTATATCATATTTGATGATTTCTTGTAAGTTCCGCGGGTCCCTGCTAGTGTGATAAAATAAAGGTGACAAGTTATGTGTCAATAAAGATGAGACAATGAATGTTTGACAAAATTAATGTGTGAAAAGCACTGAATGTGACAATAAAGATGTGAAACAATGAATATGTCACAGAACGAAGGTGTGACAAGTACTGTGAAAATAAAGATGTGAATCAACGAATATGTGACGGAACGAAGGTGTGATATGTGAAATTAAAGATGTAAAACAATGAATATGTGCCGTAACAAAGGTGTGGCAAGTATTGTGAAAATAGATATGTGAATCAACGAACATGTGATGGAACGAAGGTGTGATATGTGAAAATAAAGAAGTAAAACAATGAATATGTGACGTAACAAAGGTGTGGCAAGTAATGTGAAAATAGAGATATGCGATAATGAAGGTGTTTCACAGAGCCCTACTGAAAAGCACTTATGGTGATGTAGGCCGTCTCTATAAAGATTATTATTATATAATGCATGACAATGAATGATGTGTGACAATGAATTTGCGACGGAGTGAATGATGTGTAATACAATGTGTGGCAATGAATGATGTGTGACAATGAATTTGCTACGGAGTGAATGATGTGTAATAGAATGTGTGACAATGAATGATGTGTGACAATGAATTTGCGACGGAGTGAATGATGTGTAATACAATGTGCGGCAATGAATGATGTGTGACAATGAATTTGCGACGGAGTGAATGATGTGTAATACAATGTGTGGCAATGAATGATGTGTGACAATGAATTTGCGACGGAGTGAATGATGTGTAATACAATGTGTGGCAATGAATGATGTGTGACAATGAATGTTGTGTCACAATGAATTTGCGACAGAGTGAATGATGTGTAATACAATGTGTGGCAATGAATGATGTGTGGCAATGAATGATGTGTGGCAATGAATGATGTGTGACAATGAATGATGTGTGACAATGAATTTGCGACGGAGTGAATGATGTGTAATACAATGTGTGGCAATGAATGATGTGTGACAATGAATGTTGTGTCACAATGAATTTGCGACAGAGTGAATGATGTGTAATACAATGTGTGGCAATGAATGATGTGTCACAATGAATTTGTGACGGAGTGAATGATGTGTAATACAATGTGTGTCAATGAATGATGTGTGGCAATGAATGATGTGTGACAATGAATATGTGACGGAGTGAATGATGTGTAATACAATGTGTGGCAATGAATGATGTGTGACAATGAATATGTGACGGAGTGAATGATGTGTAATACAATGTGTGGCAATGAATGATGTGTCACAATGAATTTGCGACGGAGTGAATGATGTGTAATACAATGTGTGGCAATGAATGATGTGTCACAATGAATTTGCGACAGAGTGAATGATGTGTAATACAATGTGTGGCAATGAATGATGTGTCACAATGAATTTGCGACAGAGTGAATGATGTGTAATACAATGTGTGGCAATGAATGATGTGTGACAATAAATTTGCGACAGAGTGAATGATGTGTAATACATGTGTGTCAATGAATGATGTGTGACAATGAATATGTGACGGAGTGAATGATGTGTAATACAATGTGTGGCAATAAATGATGTGTGGCAATGAATTATGTGTGACAATGAATGTCATGGAGTGAATGATGTGTAATGCAATGTGTGGCAATTAATGATGTGTGACAATGAATATGCGACGGAGTGGATGATGTGTAATAGAATGTGTGACAACAAATGATGCGTTATTATATTAACATAATTGAGAGTTAACTTTACAATGCACACGAGACACCCATGCTCTACCCACCCATCCCAAAAGGGAAGAAAACGACAATATAGAAATCAAAACAACAGAGTAATAAAACAAAATGTTGTTTGAACAGGGAGGTCGTATGCGACTGGATCAATGTCTATGATATTCAAGCGCATCGCTTCTTGTAAGTGGCACTCGAATTGTTTTATTACAACGAACTCTTTTCAGAAACTCAGCATTCCCAAGATTTAAAGCATTGGTACACTGAAAACGAATTGTCCTGTTCACTTAGCGCGACCAAACACGAGAACGATTTACCAAAAATTCCTAGGCACTTATGTCCAGCTTCTATATACTATACCACACAACGACCAGTTTGGCTACAAACAATAACTTTTGCACTTCCAGCCTCGTCTCTGCGTCGAGTTTAAAAGTGCAAGAATAAAGGTTTTTATTCCCTGGAACGTAACATGACCGTAACGTAACATGACCGTAACGTAACATGGCCGTAACGTAACATGGCCGTAACGTAACATGGTCGTAACGTAACATGTCCGTAACGTAACATGACCAATGCGTGATAAAGGTCTATTAATGCTCTTACAAATGACGCCCATCGGACAACAAAAGGTTGTTCTCACCTTGTCTGTGCAGTTGTGCTGAAATAGATCTGCCTGTACAAACCGTAGTTGGTAGATCATCTTACTGAGAACAACGAGGGAACTCCATATAAGGAAACAGTACGATAGACCTCTTTGGAGCATGCGTGATGGCATGGATATCCCAAGGAGAATAATGATTATTGCATTGATGGCACACACCTAAAACAAGACATTGGGGATGGCATGAATATCCCATGCAAGGAGAATGATTATTGCATTGATGGCACACACCTAAAACAAGACATTGGGGATGGCATGAATATCCCATGCAAGGAGAATGATTATTGCATTGATGGCACACACCTAAAACAAGACATTGGGGATGGCATGGATATCCCATGCAAGGAGAATGATTATTGCATTGATGGCACACACCTAAAATAAGACATTGGGGATGGCATGAATATCCCATGCAAGGAGAATGATTATTGCATTGATGGCACACACCTAAAATAAGACATTGGGGATGGCATGAATATCCCATGCAAGGAGAATGATTATTGCATTGATGGCACATACCTAAAACAAGACGTTGGGGATGGCATGGATATCACATGCAAGGAAAATAATGATTATTGCATTGATGGCACACCCCTAAAATAAGACATTTGGATTCTTTTCAAATAGGGTTCTAGGGGAGAGTCAGTGTCCCAGATGTCCATTCCTATTGAGCAATGGGGTAGCTATTCAAATATGATAAACCACCACCCCCGCCCCCTCCCACACACGTCCCCCTTCGGTATAAATGGATTTCACGAATACCCACGGTATACACCAAAGTGTGACTGCACTAACTTGACTATGTGCACATCAGAAACAACAAGAACTAGACCAAGCATAATTTTATCAGGAATATTACCAAGATATAAAAATGTAATGACTTCCCTTGGGAGGTTCTTTCCTTGCTCATATTACTACCAAATTCTATTAAACAGGAAATTTCGGTATAAAAAGGCCATGACCAAGACATTGAAACGAACTTCAGTTGTCACTGTCTCAGCCTTTGTGGAGTGAACATCTCTGTGGACAATTCTCTGCTTGAAAGCTCTCTACTGATTGCTTATCGAGCGAAATTCAAAGCAAACACATAAATGTTAAACTTCACAGTTTGCTACAGAGTTTGCAAACAGTCATAAAATACCATTGGCAGTCATAAATGGACAACTATCTTCCCTCTGGTCACGTTTTATGGCTTATTTAATATTAAACCTTAAAAATCTAGCATTCTAAAAGGAAAGGACTCGTATACTCGCTTTAATAGTGCCTTCGCTGCTCTGCAGTTTGAAAAAGGTGCGAAAAAGAAAGGATCTGTTATACTGGAACGTCTTGTTTAAGTGTCATCATAAGCACCTGTTTACACGAAGGGAGATTGACTGTAGTGCTAGGACCAGCAGTATTGTTTTCAATTACAATACAATGATAGCCCTAGTGTTAGGGTCAACCTCCCTTCCGGTAAACATGACCTTAATGCGTTTGTGAAAGGGGTAATCTTTGCAAATTTGTGTTCTGTACGCTTTACCTGATAAACGACCACACAAATGAGTATCAAGTTCACCAGTTTCATCATATGCAGCTCTGCTAGTCGCCATAGCAACACTGTCAGCTGGTTATAGATGTAAACACCCTTAACAAGAAATGTTACCATCAGAGACTTCTGTTGACCGTGAGAAGCATGGGAAGGCTCATCACGTGGTCTATCACGTGATCGACTAGTGTTGTTGACGTCATCGGCTGTTGACGAACTTTCGTGTCTTGCTGATGTGGATACTCCTGTACTTGTTGGTTCAACCTCTTCTGGAATACCTCTGCTGTTTGAGATCATGGTAAAGAACATTTAGAGCATGTATGAGTGGAACAAACTACAGCATGTCTGTAGCCTTACAGTAACCGTACTGTAACCGTGGCTCACCGTAACTCCGTAACTCTGTAATTCAACAACAACAACAACAACAACAATAAGACTTTGTTTAACGACAGTATACATTGATTACTGGTGCCTCAGTAGTTTACATAATGGATTATAAGCTTTAAAAAAATAAACTGACAATTAAATAAGTAAAATACATTTTTTTAAAGGATACCTTACGCTCGATGTAAACTATGCATAATTTACAAACACTTTACCTAATATGTACCAGAAATGTCATAATGTACCAGAGCAGCATTCTCCTTGAACTGTTTATCCTGATTGGATTAGCAGGACAAAAACAATAGGGAAACCATTTCAATGTTACGGCATGCCGTACAGTAACATAATCACTGCCGTAGTTTGTCCCACTCATACGAAATCTGCTTTATATCAAGTTAGCTTCTTGTAATCTTATACACACTATGCATAACTCGGGCGATCACAACACGAAAAAGAGGCCGGTAGGTCCTCTGGAATGTTGAAGTTGAAATACTAGCAGGAGGTGTGAAACGTGTTGAACATGATTGTTTAGTTGAAAATGTTGCTAATCTGCCCCCATTTATCCTTTATTTTTCTTTATAGTAAAACCAGCCAGGCGCATAGCAAATTAACGGCATTGTTTCACTGAACATTCGTTCAGTGCATTTCACAATCTCCCCGGGCGCTTCAATTTCAACATTCCAGAGGACCTACCGGCCTCGTTGACATGCTAGTTACCAGGACTTATGCATAGGGTCTATTTCCCGTCGAAAATACATCATGATGACGTCATATGAGGACTATGCTTATGATGTTGGAATGAAAAGCGGCATAATGTTGAAATATTGAATTTGCTCATTTTGTTTTTTACGTGCGTTGTACCTTTGATTCCAATGCATTGTATAAAGAATCTCTTTAAAAAGATCGTTCAATATAGTGGAGCTGACAACAGCTGGCAACAGAAAGAGGTTAGTCGACTCAGATACCAGCTTAAAGTTGAATCAAAGTGACTTATGCCATGTACCTCTTAGATTCAAAGGAATAAAACTATTTTCCCTGTTTTCAAAGCATTTTTTTAAGCACGCTACACTGACAAAATAGTACTAATGACAATGTGACAGAAACACCGCTGATTGGCTAATTCGGACCGGAAGCAGAACAAGCTAGAATGTCGTCATATTTTAAACCTTGGGTTTCTTGGAGACTGGCGAGAAGACGCTTCAAACCTGGCATTTCTCAAATCTATCATAGCCAGGAACGGACGATGGAAGAAATGAAGTTGGATGACGATGATGATGGAGAAGGCTGTAGGAGTTAGCAACTCCATCAGAAGGCTGGCTTTAGTGTGCTGACGAAGACCAAGATTATAGAGCCTGTAGAAATAGCACGAGTCAAAGTCAACATAACAAGTACCACGTGAAGCTTTAGCCAACATTTTAAAAGGACATTTAATGTACAAATCAATTGTCTTTATTGATCAACACTAAATTGGGTTGATTGTACATGTCAAGGAACTATTATACAGATAGAGTGTGTCCGTCGAGGAACTATTGGGTGATAGTTTCCCGCGGAAATTTGATGTTCTTAAAACAAGTATAAGGCCGATAACGCAGTTCGAGGGCTTATATATGCTAGTTTTAAAGGGAAACTATCAGCCGTAATAGTTCACCACAAAATTTTAGCGCGCGCTCATTGGCTAAAAGCGATCACGTGACGTGATAGGTGTCGTCCGAGGATGCAAACCAACTATCAGGCGTTATAGTTCACCACAAAATTTTGGCGCGCGCTCATTGGCCAAGAGCGATCACGTTTTCGACTGCTGAGCACGAAAGACAATTTTGTGTTGAGCAATAACGCAAATAGACTGTGTCTGTCTCGGACCTATCGGCTGATAGTTTCCTTTGGAAATTTGATTTTCTTAAAACTTCGTTCTCGGGCTTATATTTGTTTTAAGAACATCAAATTTCCGCGGGCAACTATCAGCCGATAGTTCCGAGACAGACACAGTCTATTTGTGTAATAGTGCCTGCTGAGAGCGGAAGGCAATTTCGTGATGAACGATAACGACAACTAGAGCGTGTTTGTCTCGGAACTATTGGCTGATAGTTTTAAGAACATCAAAATAAACACTCTATTGTTCAACACAAAATGCTTGGTCGACTATCGACTAAGTGCCCTGGGGCAGACTATCGCCTGATAGTGCCAAGTAGCGAACCAATCAGAGCGCGCGAAAATGTTATGTCGAACTATAACGCCTGATAGTTTGCCTCCGTGGACGACAACTATCACGTCACGTGATCGCTTTCGGCCAATGAGCGCGCGCCAAAATTTTGTGGTGAACTTATAATGCCTGATAGTGGCGGACGAACACTGTCACGTCACGTGGTCGCCTTTGTACAACGGGAGCGTGGGCGATTCGCCAAGAATTCGCAAACTTTTGTTTAAAAAAATATTAAGTGCGTTTTCTCGATTTAATTTTTAAAGGAATAGAAAACATTATCCGTGTTACAGTAGATTTTAAGTTGGTTTTCAGTTTAAAAATATATGGTTTAGTACCATCTAAAGGTATTTTGACAACAAAGTTGAGGGTTATCCAATACTCTGACAAATTTATGCATAGCACTGTATTGTATTATATCGACATAACAATAGTTTAACAATACAATACAATACAATAGTAGAACGATGCAATACAATAAAATACAAAAACAATGCTATGCATAAATTGGTCAGAGTATTGGCCAAGTATGACAAAGTACACTATATAGTAACGTGCATGAATGCTCTCCAATTGTCGATAATAGGTACCTATTGACTGAGTGGAAAAGGGGCGGGACGGGAAAGTATTGGTCTCGAGGTCACGACGTACAAAATGACCGAGAGCCAAATATCAGTTTTCCGTTCGGCCTACCTAACTCAGTCAATATATCATATGACCACTTAGTTTGTTTTTATTATCACAAAACAACAAGCATAAAATCGAGCAGGGCAGGACCGCGTTTTCCGGCCCTATCACGTGACACGTACGATCCCCCATCACGTGACTTTTGTAAACTGGTTCTGCAAGAATAGCGCGCGGGGCCGTATGGGTAATATGGTAAGTCCTCTTATGTATGCACAGATGACGTCAAAACTAACGACAGTCGCGCTACTAGACTGCGTCTCGCGGTGTACTTCTTTGACCTCGTAACGTTGACATCATCTGTGCATCTATAAGATGACAGACGAACGGTAGGGCATTATTACTGTGCGACTACTGTAACCGGGGCCACTTAGACAACGAGAACCAATCAAAGGGCTACTAGACAACGAGAACCAATCAAAGGGCTACTAGACAACGAGAACCAATCACAGGGCCACTTAGACAACGAGAACCAATCACATTGCAGAACAAAAGCAAAGCATTTCAACTTACGGTTATTTGATCCAATCAGTGACAAGTACAAGACAATAGCATTCCAACTTACGGTTATTTGATCCAATCAGTGACAAGTACAAGACAATAGCATTCCAACTTACGGTTATTTGATCCAATCAGTGACAAGTACAAGACAATAGCATTTCAACTTGCTCGAGCTTCGATCCCGTAAGTCGAACATTTTGCTGGACTAGTTATGAAGTTGAAGTCTTTTGAATGAAGAACATCGCGTGGATCTGCTGGTACTGATTTGTAAGTTGGAATGCTGGTTTTGCAGTGTGCTTAGTTCTCATTGTCTAAAGTGCGGTTACAGTATTCGCACTGTAAAGGAGTATAGCTACGGTTATTACTCACCATTGGTTACAGTATTCGCACTGTAAATGAGTATACAGTTACAGTTATTACTCACCATTGGTCTGATAATCCAGTAGCATTATGCCAGTACATGGGCATGTTATCAAACTGGTAGGTATAGATCATCAGCAGAATACAGATGGAATAGATCACCATCACCCACCACAGTGGACGAAGTACTAAACGCCACGTTGTAATCGATATCTGATGACAAACGGCAACAAAAATTGACTGGAAACATTTACCTCAGAAAATGTGTTAAAATACAGTGTAAAATAAGAATGAAATGCCTTTATGAGTACATTCTCTTGGTACTGTTTATTATGTGATCTGTAGTAACTTTTGAATCTGTGAATGAAAACCCAAAGTTTGACCATTCAAATGAAACGTATTATTGAGTGCATTCTCTTGGTACTGTTTATTATGTGATCTGTAGTAACTTTTGACTCTGTGGATGAAAACCCAAAGTTTGACCATTCAAATGAAATGTCTTGCTGAGTACATTCTCTTGGTACTACTTATTATGTGATCTGTAGTAATTACTTTTCAATTTGTGAATGAAAACCCTAACTTTGACCATTCAAATGAAATGTATTGTTCAGTACATTCTCTTTATATTAGGGACTACCAGAGTAGCGTTATTTCCAATCACTAATTCATTATGTGAAGTTGACTGATAAAAATAAAAAGCGTACCCCATTTAAGGATCGGATATTTTATTTGAGGGTCAAAATGCAAAATATGATATCCTATTTAAGGATCAGGAGGTTCTAAAACCATACCCTATTCGAGGGCACATACCTCTATAGCGTATATATGGGAGTACCCCGGTATTGTTTATTATGTGATCTGTAGTAACGTTTGAATCTGTGAATGAAAACCCAAAGTTTAACCATTCAAATGAAATGTATTGTTGAATACATTCTATTGGTACTGCTTATTATGTGATTTGTTGCCACTTTTGAGATAGTAAATAAAAACCCAAAGTTTGACCATTCAAGTCATTCAAATGAAATGTATTGTTGAGTACATTCTCTTGGTATTGTTTATGTGATCTGAAGTAACTTTTGAAGCTGTGAATAAAAACCCAAAGTTTGACCATTCAAATGAAATGTCTTGCTGAGTACATGTACATTCTCTCGCTACTGTTTACTGTACGATATATAGTAACTTTCGAGTCTGTGGATGAAAGCCCAGTGTGACAATTTAAATGAAATGCCTTCATTCTTATTGAGTAAATTCTATTGGTACTGTTCATTTTGTGATTTGTAGTAACTTTTGAGTCTATGGATTAAAAACCAAAGGTTATTAAATTGTCGTTACATCCTCGTAGTTATTAAACAATCTCAAAGCATGTTATAAGACCGTACCTGATAGCAAACGAGTATGAACAAAAAGATGGCCATATAGCCTATCTGGTAGACAGAGACTTCGTTCTGTAAGCTGACCAATAGGAAGGCTCCACAGCACAATAATATCCAGTACTTGGCTAACACAGACTTGACCCACATCATCAACGCCTTGGCATCATCCGATGCACGAGAATCAAGGCCATCGACCTCCTCTGAAGGCGCTAAAGATACAAACAAAATCCTATGATGTGCTTTTTTCAGACAACTTTTTCGTGTTTGAGAAAAACAAATTTCCACACCAAAAATTAAAGTGGATTCCGTTATAGGGTTGCCTCGTGCATTCACACGGCGGCCATGTTTACTCCCAGGAGAATTAAAACATTTGTTTTCCCCCGACTGACCTCGTTCTGAAACTGCTCAGCACGAGGCTACCCGTGCGAAATATATCAAGTCAACAGAGCTGAATAAGTAGTGCGCATGCGCAGCTGGCGCGTAATCGGTGGGAAATTTTGCTGTGAACACTATCTTGTGCAGGTCAGTCTCGTCTTTTCTCGACTCGTCTTTTCATGATTCTTTTCATCCCGGGACGAGTGTCATCCCGGGATGGGTTTCATCTAGGTATCGGGTCAATTGTCTCTTGTTGTTTACATTATCCCGAATTATCACGAAATGAGTTCATCCCGGAACGATTTCATCCCTGTTTTCACCACAGGGATGAAATTTCTTCCAGGGATGAGAAAGGAAAACATAAGAACGAAAATGACCTTACGGCCCCGGGATGGTTTCGTCACGGCATCCATGTAAACGAAATGCATTTTCATCCCGGGATGAAACTCAACTCGCTTCGCATGTCAACCGGGCCGAAGTCTCTGAAGGAAATGGTCTGAGTATTTTAAGCTTACGATTGCCACAAAATTCTTATTCTTCGCAGAAAATATGAAGGTACTCGCAACATTTTAAAACGTCCTCCATTTTTATATATGCAGTCGTCCCTAGTCCGCGCGCTTCACGTTATTTAGCTACAAGAAATAAAATGGAAAACAATTGACGGAGCGAATAGAGCAGATTTCGTATGAGTGGGACAAACTACGGCATGTTCGTAGCCTTGCCGTAACCGTGCTGTGCCGTATTTCTGTAATTTGATTGGATCAGCAGGGCAAAAACAATGGGAAACCATTTCAACGTCACGGCATGCCGTACGGTAATCGTGCTGTAGCTGTAGCATGCCGTACGGTAACCGTGCTGTAGTTTGTCATACGAAATCTGCTCTAAACCATTTCAACGTCACGGTATGCCGTACGGTAACCGTGCTGTAGCTGTAGCATGCCGTACGGTAACCGTGCTGTAGTCAGTGCTGTAGTTTGTCATACGAAATCTGCTCTAAACCATTTCAACGTCACGGCATGCCGTACGGTAACCGTGCTGTAGCTGTAGCATGCCGTACGGTAACCGTGCTGTAGTCAGTACTGTAGTTTGTCATACGAAATCTGCTCTAAACCATTTCAACGTCACGGCATGCCGTACGGTAACCGTGCTGTAGCTGTAGCATGCCGTACGGTAACCGTGCTGTAGTCAGTGCTGTAGTTTGTCATACGAAATCTGCTCTAAACCATTTCAACGTCACGGCATGCCGTACGGTAACCGTGCTGTAGCTGTAGCATGCCGTACGGTAACCGTGCTGTAGTCAGTGCTGTAGTTTGTCATACGAAATCTACTCTAAACCATTTCAACGTCACGGCATGCCGTACGGTATTCGTGCTGTAGCTGTAGCATGCCGTACGGTAACCGTGCTGTAGCTGTAGCATGCCGTATGGTAACCGTGCTGTAGTCAGTGCTGTAGTTTGTCATACGAAATCTGCTCTAACACACCTGAACTCGAAGATGATTCCAAGGAAGCTGAAAAGATAGAAACAAAAACATTTATTAATCCTTGCTAAATTGTCCAAATAATATAAACACGTTAATTCTTCATGTAACATGAAAGCATACCAAAATAATGTTAAAAAGTAAAGCAACCTTATTTAAAGTCGGTAACTCGTGAAAGTCTGATGAGACTGATAAACTTGAGGCCGACGTGGGACATTATCCTTATCAGAAATGACATGAAGGTCTAACCATCTCTTACTTTAATCTTCTAGAAATTTTAACACTTGATAATATATTTAAGCTCCGAATCCTCAACATTTGGCCACAAAATTTCTACTATTAGAAATGGACCAATCACGAAAGCAGAACGCATTGACAGGGGATTCCCTGGAAACGAATTAATATATATAAAACTCCTAAATCCAGCCAACGGATCGATATGATGACCAACCCAAAAACTGAAGAAAACAACGGTTTTGGACCAATTTTCCAGCGCCGAGGCTCAAGGACAGCTTGGGTTTCGATTGCTGTTCTTGGCGCATTTCTCCTACTATTACTGTTAGTTCAAACACACCAAGTGTCTTCTCCAGATATGTCTTACCTATATCTGAAATTCATAGTCACAGGACCAGGTATGCTAAGAATATGAATTTCTATAGACCGCAAGCCAAAACTAACTATGGATGACTACTTTCAAGTTTTCTTTATCCAAAATCTGGCAATCGATCCCCACAGAAATTAAGTGTCTATCTAAGTTACTCCCAGTTTAGGAAACATTATAAAATGTATCTTCTCAAATCACAACTGCCCTAGTTATGTGTTAGATATGTATGTGTTTGTTGATAATATTATTAGTTAATTAGTTTAATATATTCGCTTTAAAAATTTGGTACCCTATTCTTTCCTAGATAGTTTTCTAATCCTAATCCTATAGGAGCTATCGATGCTTAAGTCAACCGCAGTTCTATATACCTTTAACCTGTATTTTACTTTCTCCTGTGGCAGTGGTTAACTCGAAAGCTTCGGCTCCTTTAACCACTGCACACTCTCCTCCTGTTACTACCATATTTAATACTATCTTTTATGTTTCTTCCTCCTAAATGTCTATCATACTCTTTAAATTGTAATTATCCGTGTAGTACATAGAGTGGAAAATAAAGAAAACTGAAAACTGCAGTTCGAGGTCAAGATTGTTTCACAAAGGCAGCACATTTGCCTTAGTCGCTATAAGAATGTTTTTAGACCCTCCCACATGGAGGCCTGGCGCTTCACTGTGTTAACCAAGAGAGAAGGATAACGCAACTTTGGAATACATTTAGTCCTCAGTCTTATCCACTACACCGCAAGCTACAAGTACGTGTGTTGAAAGGACCGAGATATAATAACAATGAGTATTAGCCTTGTGAAAAGTAATTTTGTACAACAATGTAAAGGGCAAATAATGCTTCCTACTGATTAACGAAAAGAGATAATGTTAAGGCCAATAACCCTTACTAAAAGCGACTTTGGAATAAATTTAGAAGCATATCTGCATGCGTTGTATATACTTACACATTTTTCTAAGAGCCTGCACAAATGGATGAGCCAGACTGGTTAGTTGGATACCACTTTGGGTGGACTGTCTTTCTCGTCGCTTCATCTTCTTCTCTCGAATGTGCTGACGTAAAGTCACCCAGAAAACCCATGTAAACAGTGTCTGCATATTAATTAGTACAAGAGACGAACTTCAGATGAATAGAGTGAATTTTACACGTCATTGTTATGGTCAAATGGGCACAAACAGTGATGTGTCGATTATAAACTTACAGAGTCGTACCCAAGTAAAATAGTTGCAGGGTCAAGTAAAAATGTTAAGGGGTCAGAATGAGTTAAAGTGCTTCTAAACCCTCTTGAATTTTTTATACTTATGTACCTATGAACCGAAAGGTGTTGAGTACTTCTGTAAAGGTTTGGTTTAGAGAGACAGCTACTTCATGTTCTACACTTAGTGAAACAATAATGGAAAATTGACCTTCCTGACCCATGACCGTGTAAGTAAAAGCCTGAGTCATCTCATTAATGCATTATTCTCCATGGCGCCTTTCTATCACAACAACATAGATGCATAGAGAACATACACGGTTTCTGAAGTGTTAGTAAATAAAAATAAATAAATAAATGTAAGTATTTTTTTCAAATTATTGCAATCGACCCAGGCTTTTACTTATGTTGTGATGGGTCATATTTCCCTTTTTTAAACAGGCGTAGTTTTTGCTTCCGAGATCTAAAATATTTCCCCAAAAAAATTGTTTCCGAGAAGCATTTTATTAGTGATTTGCTGTATAGCAACAACTATAAAATTCCTTTTCCCTGAGTTTCGGTAAACAAATATTTATTTTCCCACCTTTAGGATTTAGCTAGCTAGTCAGTGGCACGCACGACGCATCACACCCTCTTCTGACACGATGTGATCACGTGGCGGAATACATTTGAATTGTATCCCACGTGGAATACATTGGATTTTGACGACTGTCACGTGACCCCAGTTCAACCAATGAGAGCGTGCGTTGTACCTGAAAAACGTATGGTTATGTAACAATTTATTGTTCTTGTTTCCCATTCGTTTGCTCACCCAAGAAACAGTACCAGCAACAATGTTTCCCTCTTTCCCAATAACGAACAACATCCATAGCGTAAGCCGACGCAAGTCAACGTAAGTTTGTTAGGTCGCAAGTTTAGCCACAGTATTTACCAAAACTAACTATGAGTAACCGGTTACGAAATAGTTAATGTTCTTTGTGTTGTTCTTTATCTCTGGAGAAAATATGAAGCCATTTTGCCTGAAATCGAGAGAGCTAGAGCTAGAGCTAGATTTCTTAATTTTTAAAAAAAAAAATTCTCCAGAGATAAAGAACAACACAAAGAACAAGTGGGCGAAGTTTCAAGTTCGATTTATATCTTTATTACAAAAAATCCTGTACATTGTCATCATCATCTTTATTAACAATAGTACGAAAAACATTTACATACATAGGATAAAGAAATATAGATTTAACAAAAATAATGGACAATTGACGGGTTATTAGGTTGTTGTACAAATATGGATTTGAAGAAGGTATTAAATGACTGACATTCACTAAAATTTCTAAACCACTCATAGCGAGCTTGGGATACCTGTGGTTTAGCCTTAAAAAGCCGTTTCCATACTGTTTAGTTAAAATCTCCCATAAATTACACACATTTCATTGATAAATGCGTAACCTACGTTGCGGCTCTGGAGTATCGGAGCGCGGAGCGGAGATTAGGAGAATTGGGGCGAGAGAAAAAAAGAGGGGGTGCGGGAGAGGAAGAGAGAGCCTGCCGGCAAGCCATGGTTATTTTGATAACTCTCGGCCTCAGAAGGCCGCGTATTGCTATTGGCTAAAATGTGTGATTGACAAAAATCATTAAATTTTATTCATGCATGGCATGCGATAAGAGCAGAAACCAATTAGTATGGCGACAAACAGAGAATTCCCTCAGCGATGAATTTAAAGAAATAACTTTCAGACCTAAAACCCGAGGGACTACAGAAGTGCAACTTCAAATTGCTGTTTAGTTCTGCAGAAGAAGTAATGAGAGCGAATTTCGCGATGAGCTTAAGAACCCTGTATCGGAACCTAACAAGCGTCTTGCTCGACGAAACGCACACGGTTGAAACGTGGACCGGTGTGTTCGAGGAACAGGCTTGTGCTTCCGAACATACGAGCTGCTTGGATGATTTCGTAACGCTGCTTGGATGATTTCGTAACGCTGCGTGGATGGTTTTTAGCGCTTCTTTTGGCAGAACTTCGTTCCAGTGTTATTGTGGTCGGCAGTGTTCTTTACTGATTTGGTGGCGACTTTATATTCAGCGGCAACGAGTTCTCTTTATCTTAGTTATATTTATCCTGAGTGAAACCTTCTCGAACAAAAGTGTAGTACTCTACTGCATTTCGAATCTTCGTTCCTCAGGAACGACCTAAGACTCGCTATGATAGAGCAGCAGATTTCGGAATACGAAGGCCAATACTTTTGCAGGCACCAGCTAGAATTATTTATAGCCTCGGCTCTCTTTTCTTTCTGAAGGCTTGAACAGATTCTCGCCGTGGAAATATTTGAATTCCCAAACGCTACCTTAAAACATACAATACATATCCTGCAAAAGTCGTTGACATTTACAGGTTTGGGTTTAGGCCGGTCCTGTCTTCACACGTTTTTTCGTTGTTTCAGTTGACATTCTCCAAGTTTGTATATTTTTTATTTTGAATGCTACGCTCGAGTTGAGATTCCTTGAGATTCCACGCGTGAGTTTGACAGATATTAAACATGGTTTTCACTTCCGCCGCATGATGATTGGATGAATCGGTCGAATGACTTACTAATTTTATGCATTTTAATTAGTGGGTGGATATCAAAATAATCATGGCTTGCCGGCAGGCACTCTCTTCCTCTCCTCCCCACCCCCCTCTCTTTTTCTCTCGCCCAATTCCCCCTAATCTCCGCTCGCTGCGCTCTGATACTCCAGAGCCGCAACGCAGGCTAATAAATGCGCTTCTTTACCCCACTTTCGACTTGCAGTAAACTTGCACTGGGTGGACAAACGATGAAAAACTTACGTCGACGTGCGTGTGATTTGAGCTCCATCAAAGTCATTGCAAGTCATCGCAATACCATGCAAGTGGGTGGCCAAACGAAACGCAAAAGTCCAATGTCAGTGGAAAACTTGCATTGGCTTGCGATTCCGTTTGGTCAGGTCTTAAAATAGATGACACAGCCCCAAATATATTTTTTCATACCTGTGCCCCAAGATGAAGACACGGATATTTCCATTTCTTGAGGCCAAGCTCAGAATAGTCAAACGCACCACTGGAGTCCTGTACCGGCAGCTCTGAATCATCAAGTTGTAAGCCATAGATGTACTGAACAAGAAGAAGCATCTCTGAATACAGGACAAGACCTGGAGACGACACCATACAGAACCATCTGGCAAAGGGTGTAATCCAGATGAGACAGGCCCATAGCAACAGAACGAATGTCAACCAGGAATGATACGTGATACTCCAGGCCTGAAATAGGAAAGACGATTTGTAAGAGAACATTGTTTAATTTAAGCATGATACACCATATAAATAAGATATGTAGTTCCTCTTTTTACCATCTACACAACATACGCCGCATTAGAAAATATATTTCATGCGAAACTACTAAACTACTTGTACACGCTTTCATTACTAACAAGATCGATTACTGTAACAGTTTACTATACGGCCTCCCTAAATCTCACATAGCTAAACTTCAACGTGTACAGAACGCTGCAGCTCGACTTGTTATGAATGTACCATGCTTTTGTCATATCACACCTGTACTCACCGATCTTCATTGGCTACCTGTTGTATATCGTATTCAGTTTAAGATTTTGATTGTACATTTAAATGTTTATATGGCCTAGCACCCTTGTATTTATCTGAACTTGAATATATATCTACTCCTACTGGATACAACCTACGCTCTGGTAACACTCTGCGTTTAGTGCAGGCAAGCGCCAAGTCTAAAATCACACTTGGTGATCGTTCATTTAAGGCTGCCGCACCTAAGCTGTGGAACAAATTACCCTCCGAACTACGTAATGTAAGTAACCTGCCAAGCTTTAAATCTCAACTTAAGACTTACTTGTTTATACTAGCCTTTGATCTATAGTTTGTATATATTTATTTATTATTTATCTAGACGTATGTGTAATGCGCGCATGAACATATTCACATGTAATGCGCGCAATATAAATTAAATATTATTATTATTAATAATAGAAAGATCCATATAAAAGTGTCGGGAATGCTTGTCGGAAATTTAATAAGGAGCGTTACCCCTAAAAGGTACCAGAATCTCGTTCTGTGGGCGTGGGTCAAATCTGTTTTACCCCCAAGACGGTACCAATTCCAAAACAAAAGTGCAATTAACTGTGAAAATACCAAGACATGAAGCCAGGCCAAGAGATTATTCAACAATAATTATATTTTTTATCTTACTTTGAATACCCTAAAAGGAGACGTTACAAATTAAGTGGTACCAAGCTACGCATTTTAACCCCTAAAAGGTATGACGATCATCCCTATCAGTGCCATATAGGGCGTTCAGTGCCATATAGGGAGTTCAATGCCATATAGGGAGTTCAATGCCATATAGGGAGTTCAATGCCATATAGGGCGTTCAATGCCATATAGGGCGTTCAATGCCATATAGGGAGTTCAATGCCATATAGGGAGTTCAATGCCATATAGGGCGTTCAGTGCCATATAGGGCGTTCAGTGCCATATAGGGCGTTCAGTGCCATATAGGGAGTTCAATGCCATATAGGGAGTTCAATGCCATATAGGGAGTTCAATGCCATATAGGGAGTTCAATGCCATATAGGGCATTCATTGCCATATAGGGAGTTCAATGCCATATAGGGCGTTCATTGTATATAGGGAGTACATTTAACCACAATTCCTTGCAAGCCTAACAGTCAGTACAAATAAAAAATACAAATAAAGTCTATTAATAATGACAATGCCTTGGCAAAAGTTTATTTACCTGCTTGTTTTAAGTTTCAATATCACTCTAACGCGATTTTATAACGGATCTAAAGTTTCGTTGTGCACAAAGGAACGTACAAGGCAGCCGGGCATCAGTACATTGTAGCTATATCGATGTTCCAAGTGTGTTGCATGATCGTAACGTAAAAGTAAAGTGAAGCCACTTTATTTATAGGTGTTGTTTACTGCTAACATGTAGTTCAGTAATCTTCCACATGGTCCTCTATTAACTTATCCGAGAAGACGTGCCCTAATGTGACGTGCCCTAATGTGACGTGCCCTAATGTGACGTGCCCTAATGTGACGTGCCCTAATGTGACGTGCCCTAATGTGACGTGCCCTAATGTGACGTGCCCTAATGTGACGTGCCCTAATGTGACGTGCCCTAATGTGACGTGCCCTAATGTGACGTGCCCTAATGTGACGTGCCCTAATGTGACGTGCCCTAATGTGACGTGCCCTAATGTGACGTGCCCTAATGTGACGTGCCCTAATGTGACGTGCCCTAATGTGACGTGCCCTAATGTGGCGTGCCCTAATGTGGCGTGCCCTAATGTGGCGTGCCCTAATGTGACGTGCCCTAATGTGACGTGCCCTAATGTGACGTGCCCTAATGTGACGTGCCCTAATGTGACGTGCCCTAATGTGACGTGCCCTAATGTGACGTGCCCTAATGTGGCGTGCCCTAATGTGGCGTGCCCTAATGTGGCGTGCCCTAATGTGACGTGCCCTAATGTGACGTGCCCTAATGTGACGTGCCCTAATGTGACGTGCCCTAATGTGACGTGCCCTAATGTGACGTGCCCTAATGTGGCGTGCCCTAATGTGGCGTGCCCTAATGTGGCGTGCCCTAATGTGACGTGCCCTAATGTGACGTGCCCTAATGTGACGTGCCCTAATGTGACGTGCCCTAATGTGACGTGCACTAATGTGACGTGCACTAATGTGACGTCAGGTCCTCCTGAATGGTACAAGTATTACATGAATTTCAAGGCAAAAGTTAAAGGAAAGAGAAGGGAAGCAAAGAGAACAACGTTTAAGCCTGGTTATTGGCTTAAAGGTACTACGTCCCTACACGGAGCAGTGGTAGTTAGTGCACAGTATAAAATCCAAGCAGGTGATTGGCTAATGACAGTGCTTTATTGGTGACCACAGCATGCTATGCACTCAGTTGGAATATTAAAAGTTAGAGACTTTATGTTTGTGTTTTATTGACAAATACAGGCATTTGTTGACATTCAGCCTTCATTTATATTATTGTTTGTTCACATCGTACAGACAACCTGTGCCTGCATTATTTCTCATGCCTGTCTCTAACCTTGATTAATGCATGGGTTTCTTTTATGGCCAACAGTTTGTATTCTTTAAGCACTATACATGCACCTACTTCTTTAAATCAATTTAGAAGCCAGCCATGCATGTGCGAGTATGAACCTTCTACTTTCTTTTTTGGAGCCTATAATCTATTTCGATAGTATTCTTTTGGAAATCCCTGTTACAGCAGTTTTCGATTGAGTGTCCAAAGTACTAAGTGATTGCTTTGGTTTTGCATTTGCTTAGCTTTTCTATTGGCTGTGAAAAATGTTTTCTAATTATCAGCCAATCAAGTTCTAAACTAAAACCAAACATTGCTTTGGCCCATCACGCAATCAATTTGCGTTTTAGCGTCGGAGAGTTACCACAATTGCGTTTACTTTTCCTCGTGATTGGCTCAAGTCAAACCAATCACAAATTACCTCAATTTGTGATTCTGTAATACACTCTGTAATACACCCTTTCAGCTTGCCTGTTTGTTGCCCCATTTCAGACCACGTGATAGTTCTCCAGAGGATTCAGTGCTTTGTTTTCCAATTATAGAAATTGGTACATTTCCTCTTGGGATACAGGAAAACAAAAAAGCATTACTCAAGGGAAAAGTCACGTGGTCTGAAATGGGGCGACAATGAGGCAAGCTGAAAGGGTCTATTGGTTTTTAGTATAAACCAACTAGTGAACTATTTAACAATTATTCACCTCAAAGAAATCATATTCACTGTTCGAGTAGCCAATCAGAGCGCGCAAAAAGTGATATTCACTGGTGTGGTATATACTAATACAAATTTTGCATTCTGATTGGCTACCCTACTATAGGTCTATTTGTGATAGCCCATGGTAGAGAAAAACCGCACGTATTTTCACGAAATAATAACATTTTTTCAAGTTCAATTTGTTTCTTTCTATTATTTTCTACTGTCCGACTAGTTAGTTTATACTAAAACAATTAGACCTCTCGCCCTCATGGGTTACGAGTTAAATAGCCCATTCGGGCTGCAGTTCTGATTGTTAATGACTTTACGACACTCAACTGCTGTAATGTCACAAACATACCATCATTATGATGAGTGCAGCAATGTAGCTTTGTCTCATCAGAAACATCATGATGCTTCCCAGGGTGCCTTGAACATCAGGGTGATCCTCATCATCACGAGTTCCCCTGTCAATGAGCTGGACGGGCTCTTCAGCTACAACATTCTCAGGGACTGGGTCTAGTGTATTGTAATTAGGCTGGCTTCTGTCTGCCATCAAACACTGATGAAAAAAAACACAAGAATACTGTACCCGCTCCCCAGCATTTGGGCAACACCTTGCAGTCACGTGGGCCGAAAGCCCGTGACTGCAAGCGAGCGTGACCTTCGCACTCACTTGTGATCAAGCTCTCAGCTGAGAGCGAAAGCTTAAGGTTCTAAGTTTCATTCAAATTTCTTGTACAGAGTTCTCAAAAGTGTTAATTTCATTCGAGAAGAATACTGTTTATAGAATAGATTCCATAATTTCCGTGATCGGACTGAAAGCCGTGCTTCTATAACTCTATAGAAACATAGAAAGTTGAGTACGCACTTGAGCTAGTTAGGATAATTAATACATTTTGATGATCAAATAATAATGCCATTTCTCGTTCTCCCTAACTCCCATTCGTGTTTCTATGGAAACAAGGAAAATGTTTTCTATTTCTTAAATATAATGTTGTGGTTTTTTACTGGTTTAGATATTCCCGGGGAATTTTTTTCTCTTCCAAAATTAACTCCAACTCACATCAATCCTCTAAAACTAACCTAAACACATACCTTACCAAACATAAAATCCTGTGATTCACCTTATAGTAACTTGAAAACATCATACAAAATAATACACCAGTCGTTAAAATTAAAACACAACTTATAGTATTAAAATTATTGTAACTGTGGCATAGAGATAGACTTAACAAAATACTGCAGTGGTAATTGTAAATAAATAATACAATAATAATTTTATTTACATTGTACATGTACAATATTCTTTAGAAAGGAGTAGAGGACTGAATGTGGAAGATTAATCTGATTAAAAAATTGGATCATGTGTACTGTACGCAATGGCCGACATATCGGCTGCCATGTTGGTCGACATGTCGGTCGACCCTCGGCCGACATGTTGGTCGAGGATCGGTCGACTGTCGGCCGATAGGCGGTCGAGGGTCGGCCGAGAGTCCACCGAAGGTCGGCCGAGAGTCCACCGAATGTCGACCGCTATTCTGCCGACACTTGACTATTCTGTATGTCAGCCTACATAGTTGATGATGCACCGACAGTCGGCCGATTGATCACCGACACTCTATCGATAGTTTACCGACAGTCCACCAGGGTATTGGTGACCGTGACATTTTCAGCCAACGTATATGTACTTTATTGCGTTCGACGAAGGAGAACGCATACTAATCTTGCAGTGGACTCCCTGTGGTCATGTGTGGGCTACCTGTGCTTCCCCAGGCGAAAGAAATCGAGATTCGTGTCCGTCCGTCCTCTTGTTTGTACTTTTTGGAATAAATTATCTCGGCCGGGGAACTGGTAACCACACGTACACGATGCGAGCGGCCATTTTGGTGAAGCCCCATAAGCATCGCATCCAATGATTTAATGTTACACAAAGATAATTACAGTTTTATACCCAGATCCATCCCCTTGTATATTGACATATAAGTCAAGACATCAAAATTTTCACATTAGTTAAAAAACAAGCACTTTTGATCAGGATTATGTACACCGTCCACATCATTGCAGCAATTTTTCAGCTTTTCAGACTGTTACCACAGTGATCCTTTCTCTTTCAAAAAATATGTCGAACGCACTTTGATAATCTATGATTACTTCTAGTTAAAGTAAAATTGCTACCTTCGAGTTACAAAAGTAACCAATCCACAAAGTAACGATAAAATTTGATGCTTATTAATAAATCGCGAAAGTAGCGAGGCCAATATTTGCAAATGTTATTTTATGTCGAATACTGAAATTTATATATCCTGTTCCTGAGTAAAATGCTCGAAAACCATAACGTATATAGGGACGTGCCGTTGAACAGGGTATATAGGGAGTCCACAGCGGGAGGGGGGGGGGGGGGGGGGGGGGGGGGGGGGGGGGTGGGTGGGGGGTGGGGTGATTATACCGCATGCTATAACACAACATCTGTTTATAACGCAAAACCAGGGCTCCTGGCAAAACCTACAAGGTGTGGGGTGTATTTTTATGTAGTTGGCGAGATGAGCCACAGGAAGCCCGAGCTATATGTAAACAAACCTGAGCCACAGGAAACCCGAGCTGTATAATGAGCGCGCGCTAAATCAACACATAAACAAATCAAGTCAAAGGGTATTTTATTTGAAAAGATGGATTATTAAAACATCAGTGACAAATACACAAAATGGGAGGATGGTTAGCCTGTGAAATAGCCAAATAGAATCAACCAACCTCGTACCCAGGGTCCTCTCTGTCAGATCCAAGATGGCAGAGTAACCGCCAGTAAAAGAAACACGTAGAAATCCTCTAGTCTTGTGAATGACAGTGTATTGGCAACAGCACCGGATAAGAAGAAACAACCGAAGCCAAAGCCTTGTACTTGCTTGTTTTTAAGATCTAAAACATCTATAGGCGAATCCTTCTTTATGTTTTTTCCTCATTAGCACACATCAAACTTCAAGCGACGTAAATAGAAACAAACTGAGTCCATCAATCGAAAGAGATTGTCACACTTGATACCACCGAAAATTTGAGAGTGATATGATGAACATATTTTGAGGAATGAGCGTTTTAAAATCTCAAAATTTACAAAGAATCCAAAGAATGTTTTTACAACAACCGCCAATTTTCTCGCAATCTGATTGGCTAATTTTCATATGCAATATTTTAACACTTTCAAAGCGGACTTTGCAAAGATTTGTGAATTCAGGTTGTGTATACATCTGTTCCAAAAATCAAGAAAATGAGGATTTTAAAAGCATTTCATCACTGGGAAACAACTTAATCGGTGAGTCAAACTTCCTTGTGTGTTGCCATTTGTCAAAATGTGAGCTTTCTCTCGAGTCGAAAGAATGTATTTTCGGCGAATTTGTGATAGACTTTGTGACAAGTTCGACTGATCTTTTAAACTACAGGCTACAGCTGAGAAATGGTCTTGAATTAAATACATAATCTTCTAGTTCGTGATTAAAATATCTTATTCAGGATATTTACATAACGTTCTTAAGTAGAAACAAACAATTTAGTCTGAGTAGCTTAGGTATTTTTATAGAGTTCGGGGAAAGCATAAATACGTGTTTACGTTTTGGACTTTTCGACTCGAAGGCAGTTTGTACACACTCGTTTGAAGCTAAAAGTATTTTGTTGTTGACTATTTAGTTTGTTGTTGTTGTAAAAAACAAATTCGTGGATCCACAGCTACATTTGTATTTTGACCATGTTATGACGAAAATCATTGTCAATATTAGGACAGACACATAAAAAACTAACTTCAATTTGTTAAATGGCTGTCAGCAACTCTTGCCCCCCCCCCCCCCCCCCCCCCCCCAGCCCATTTTAGAGTTTTGAAAAGTAAATTTCTCCGTAAATATTTAACATATCAATGTCAAATTTTCGGTGATTACTAAGTTTAAAATTCTCTTTCAACTGATGTAGTCTGTTTGTCTGTACATGTAGCTTGAAATTTAATTTATGCTAATGAGACAAACATGTAAACAATGATGTCAGCAAGGATTCACCTATAGCGATGTTATAACGGATTTAAAGATTTTCGCACGCAAAGGATTGTGGGTAAAAAGTACACCCCACCATCTTTTTTGGCACCGTGGATTTAGGTTGTGTGTTAAGTACAGGTCAGGTTACAGGTCAGGTCACAGGTCAGGTGACTTCTTGTTTACCCTAGTTCTAGGTGAGTGAGAACCCATTGTTTAACTGTCCGATGGTTAGGGTTACATGTAGGTTTGTGGTTAGGGTTTGTCTTAGAATTAACAACCTGACCTGTGATCTGACCTGTGACCTGTACTTTACACCCGCCGCAAGACACATGGCACTACATTGTGGAGATCGAACCAGGGCCACAGGACAGTGCTTCCCAATATACCATCTTCCCCAGTAAAGATCTTTTTGAAAATGGAAGATAATATTATTGTAAACCTAATCTTCAGCAGTTTTCAGTAAAGGAAGAAAGAAGGAAATTCATACCTGTCTTTCTGAACACTTTCTCTCTGGCCAGGTTCTAGGGTTCCACCAAGATATGATTTGGTTTGCAGCCTGGGAGGAATCCTAAAATAAGGCACTCGCATTTTAGAGAGTTCTTTGATTCACAAATTATCTACAAAAACGTTTTCACAAGCTAACTAAGCTTGGAATCATGTTAACTGGTTGTTACATGGTGGCTGCATGGTACATGGTGGTTACATGCTGTACATGTATGTACACCATGTAAGCGGTCTAGGTAACTGGTTGGTAAGTGGTCAGTAACTGGTTGGTACATGTACAAGTAAGTGGTCAGTAACTGGTTGGTAACTGGTCAGTATAACTGGTTGGTAAGTTGACATGCAGTCACTGGTTGGTGAAGTCGACAGTAACTGGTTGGTAAATCGACAGTAACTGGTTGGTAAGTGGTCAGTAACTGGTTGGTACATGGTCAGTAACTGGTTGGTACGTGGTCGGTAACTGGTTGGTAAGTGGTCGGTAACTGGTTGGTAAGTTGTCAGTAACTGCATTTAGACCACTACATGTACATGTGACTGCCCCCTTTTTAACAGCAGAACTTGAAAGTATAGCACAATTCACTATAGCCTGCGAAACAGGCCCTCAGTGTTATTTCAACACAAAGAAAGCAATAAAATAATTTGGTTGTGCGAAAATGGAAAAAGGAGACTGGACGCTCGCTTCACAAATAATTTGCTTCGCTCACAAGACCTACTTTCGGGGGTCTCTCCTCAAAGTCAAAGCCCCTGTTCTGCATGCTAAATTCACTATAGTCAGCCTGTTAGCTGTCCAACAGTTGAGAAAGAGTTAAGAGACAATCATGCAGCCGACATGTACATGTAGGTATTGCTTGGTTCATAAAGTAGACTTTCTCCAATTCAAAGCCAAGTTACTGTATACAGGTATGATCCACTACTCACATTCATAAAGTAGAACCTTGTTTCTGTGGCCAGGAGCCAGTAAAGTACCAGGATAACACCTGGACAAGTCACCAGAGGCCAGTCAAGGTACTGTTTGATGTGTAAGATTTGAGGGCGATTACAATCTGTGTACACTATACCAATGAGACCTAACAACCTGGGGAATATCAGATAGTAAATGATACAGTAATTAATTTTAATACTTTCATTACACTACTTATGTACTATTATAAAATGCAATCACAAGCTCTGCAATAATTGACACTAACCTTGTATTTTTATGTATAATGTAATGTTTATTAAAATCCCTTGGCAGAGTAACTGAATTACAGGAACTTACAAGGCTACACAATAATATATGTAATAAAACATCCTACAAGTATGTACATGTACAATAAAACATCCTACATATTTTTTTTCTCACGGCTTCACTGCTTGCCGATCCTCGCTTCACTTGGATCGGGCACTCGCTCCGCTCATATCAGAACTTGCTCTGCTCATATCGGCAGAACTCGCTACGCTCATATCAGAAAAGCACCTGTTCTGCAGGCTAACATGTACAGTATATTCTACAAAATATACTTCTAAGTTAACAAAATTTGCCATTGTTGAAGTCCTTACAGTGTTTAAATGTTCAGATTTATCACCAGACCAAAGGTTAATTGGCCGTGATTTACCGTACATGTACAAAGTACGTGGTTAGCTGAAAGAAGAGATTTCAATGCCCCCCTTTCTGATGTTGTCTTATAAATTGTTTACAAATTGTTTATGGCTACATGAGTATAATATGCAAGTTATTTAATCACTATATATATATTCAAGTTTATCAATTTAACAAATAGATGGCCTAGTGGTTTCCTATTTAATAAAGTAGGCATCAGTTCTGTTATGCCCAGAGCCTGGTTGTTCGAAGGAAGGGTAAGCACTACCCCAGGGTTAAATTGCTAACTTGAGGCTAAACTGTACAGATTACAGTTACAGATTTAGCACTATCCTAGGGATAAAGTTACCCTTGCTTTGAACAACTGCAGGCCCAGAGGGCCATGTCTCTAGGGTTTCCCATTTGCAAAAGTAACCAGTGGTGTGAGGCAAAGTAACCAGTGGTATACTGCTGGTAAATGGCTTCTAATGAAACCTGGTCCTTTGCTGCGAACCTTCATGAAAAGCACCCTTGTTAAGTATTTTATTAATTAATTAATATACATATATTTATGATATGCATATAGCCTCCTCTGCAGGCATATCTAAGTATCAGCAACCACACAAAAAAAATTTAATTGCATTACCTGTGCCTCAAGAAGAGGAGGGTGGGGGAGTGGGAGGAAGGGGGAGAAGAGCAGGACTTCTCTTTCTCTGTTCCCCCACACTCCAATTCTCTCACATCCAGTTCCACAGGTAGCCCAATTTTTCTGATGCCATTTCCAATACTTAAAGTTGCCTGCATAGGAGGTTATACTACATGCACTGGCTGTACTTTAATTCTTACCTAGCAATGAGATTACCGGGAGGCAAAAATTTCTGGAAAAACTGGAATTGGTACAAATAAAGCAGTAGAATATGCAGTCCAGAATACACCATAAGAAACAGCCTAATACATGCAAAGGCTTTCCGTCGTCGCAACCTTATTGCCTTGTGACAGGCCCATATTGTGCCAAGCACTATAAAGGTAAGGAAATAAATTGCTGATGTCACAGATGGTAGCGTTATTCCAGCCACTAGGAGCATTGCAGCTGTGAGGTATGGCATTAAATTGTCTGTTGTTGTTGGCTCCTGTGGGATGGATATTATTTGTTGTGGACTCTCTGACCGCAATGGAGAGGAGTCAATTAGCCCTCGACAACATAAGACACATGCTAATGAGATTATGAATACAACGACATCTGGTAGAATGTAGCGCACCACTGTGATGACTGGGACATTGTCAAACCTTTTATAAAAGAAAAACAATGAGAAATAAAATTAATTGCTACAGTGTGTATATCCAAGGCATTACAAAAGTTATGTCTGGAGATAGCTCTGGGCTTAAATGGATGTTCATGTTGGGCTAGTAGATCAGTTTGATAACTTGCCCAATGGGCAAAGACCCAAAGTAGACTTCTTAGTGAAATGATTGAGGTATTCAGGTAATTTAGCTTCAATTCCTACATTTATAATTATTCTCTCAGGTCCCTAAAACACACAGCAACACTTTGCAGTGATGGGTCCAGGCCCACAGTATATGTATTATTTGTACATCTGCATATAACTGAAGGGGGAGGGTTGAGTTATCACTCAGGATTTCACCAATTGAGCCCAAACATGTCCGGTGAAAAAGGAGAGGGTGGGGATTTCCCAGAAACCATGATTGATCCTTGTTCACTTTTCAATCTTGATAAACATGTACTGTTAATTGCACTCTTAAATTAATACTTGAATTCTTACATAACCACAATGTATTGTTATAACTTTAACTCACCTTGTGAGGCCAATTTCTCTTGTAAGCTTTTCATATTTTGAACCTGGCAGAAAGAAGTGAAAAGATGCTTTTGATATACATACATAACATGTACATGTACATGTACATCTAGCTTTAAGTTTACTTGTTGCTTTTAAACCACTGCATACAAATGTTACTTCTATTTCGAAAATTTCAAGACATAGAGAAATATCCAATCATGTACAATTTATTTACTTTAATAATTAACAATTATTACAATTACGGTATTATCCTTTCATTTCTTAGATTCATCTTCCAGAAAAGTTGAAATGAGTCACAAGTAAACATTGAAAGTAGATTTTGTTATGCATCCGGTGATTCGCTGCTCCCAGGGGGGTACTTACATGAAAAATGGGTATGTATGTGAGGCCAAGAGGCTCAAACCCTGACCCTGTTTGACCCAAAATCTGAGCTCCAAAACCCTGATTGCCCCCTTTTTGAGGGAAAAAAACCCTGATGCCTAAAAAATACTGAACCCTGACCCTGACTGCACCCACATTAAACTCAAATCCTGACCCTGATCTGCCCAAATCAGGTCAAAACCCTGACCCTACCTGCCCAAACAGAGCTCAAAACCCTGACCCACCCCTGCGGCACATACATAATACGTCACAAACAGGAGTCCCCCCCCCCCCGGGTCACTGATCCAATCAAGAAGCAGCATACATTTGTAATGGTACAAGGCTTATGACTATATGCATGTCTACTTAAATTTGAGTAACAAGTGGAGCTCCTCCACAGGCCTGCATGAGCAGAGCACGATAGATATACATGTAGGATATTAATATATAATGATCGATGAAACACCAGTGTATATTTCTTTCTAAAAAGTGATATCTTCATGCGTGGAGATATTAATGATACACGTGAAGATTGCACTTTTGAAAATATGACTGGCTTTCAAAGATTTCTAACCTTTTTAGGCAGTGATCGAAACTGGTATTTCATCGATAATTATAATTATATTAAACAAAACATTACATGGCTGCATGGAGATACAAATTTTATATATACTTACATGTAGGTATCTTCTCGTGTTGATGAAATATTTTACTCGTTCGCTGTGCTCACTTGTAAGATATTTCATCAACACTCAAAGATAAAATCTGTATCTCCGCGCGGCCATGTAATATCTTCTATTTGTCTGAGAGCAAAAAATGGCTGACTTCCGGTTTCCCTTATAATGTTCCTGAACCCTGACCCATGGGTGATGCACTTGTTTAAACCAGGCAGCCCAAATCGAAACCTTGGCTAGCTGCCACAGTAGCTAGTGATAAGTTTTTCCTTTATTTTTTCATATTGTCTGTTATCTTTTACAAACAGCTCTGTTACAATAATAATTATTTAGACTGACATGACATACACACTGGTTGGGCCAACTTGGTAGAGGTCCAAAACTGTACCCAGGTTTGCACACAATTACTGCATGGGGAGTGCACATGTAACTATGGAGCACAATTTTTTCCCTCACCATTATTTTATTGAGAACAAAGGATTTGGTACACAAGTGGTAACTACTTATAAAGTATTGTAGGATTTAGAGGGTGGGAAGGATGGGAAGCTCACTCAGGCAAGAGTTGGGCGAACTGGTGGGCACAGAACTTGTTTGACCAGTTTTGATTATGCACGAGACACGGTGATTACATCACATGCCCGCATGCATGACTAGTTCGAGAAATTAGTTCGAGAAATTAATGGCTTCCAACAGTTCCCTTTATAGTTCTGTAATATAATGAGCAGACTGCAGTTTTGGGAAGGAGGGTAAAAGCTTTTAAATAGAGATAACCAACAGGCATTTCAGTTAATAATCTTTAATCCAACAATACCAATATGGACGTGATCAGCGAGCTGTGATAAAGAGCCGCAGGGTAGAAAGAACAGTAGAGAAATATAGTGATAGCTCCATCATAGGTGGACAGGATACAACTTATAATATGGGACAAATATAAACAAACATTTGAGACACTCATCTATTAGTACTCTGAACCTGCAGAACAGCAGACTAAATTGTAAGCATGAGTTACATGAATAAGTAGAGGTCAACTTCTTTAATTTACATACACAAGAAAAACAAAAATATTAAATTACATATTATATATACATGTACATGTACATATACTAGGGGAGCAGAGAATGAATGTCACCACGCTACTGGACACTCCTAAAGACTGCTAAATTCAGCTAATAATTCTTCCTTTCGGTTATTACTAAGGGGATTTCAAATGAAAGTGTACATGTATTTCATCTTCAATCTCATGTGGCCCGAGTGAAAGCCCAGATGGGCTCTTGTTCATAATGAGATGACCTTCATTCAAGTTAAACTCCAGCAAACTAGAAACCACCAAGAATTTTTTTATGTGGTAACTCGAGTTGATGTTTTGCACCTGCCAATCTAAATTGTCTGTGATGTCACTAGACTTAATTGAGTTGTTTACAACTTCCAACTTTGAAGAATTCCCACAGGGGTCAAATGGGCTCACAGTCTTCTTTTCTTTGGAAACAAACTAAGACGTTTTGGAAGTATCATGCAACACCACAAATGAGAAACGTTTGATACAAAACAGGGGTTGATTTCACTGGCTTTATTTCGCAAGAGCTGTACTTGGGAATTTTTAAAATACAAGCAAAAAAGCCGCTATGTTTTAAGGTGCACATTTTGTATTTACTGTTTGTATTTTACAGACATATCAGCCTACAATTATAATCTACTAACTTGGGTGCGAAGGGCGTGATTTGCATGATTTGCGCGATGGAAAAAGTGAGCGATTGCCGCGATCGAAGGCAAAAAAGGCACGGATGAAAGCTTGGAACAAGTGTTTTTTCCCCAACATTGATTTTTTTCTAAACACTAGTTTTTGACGTACGTACATTTTACGTACGTAGAGAAAAACGCAAAAACCTTTAGACTAACAAAACAGCTTATATTGAGCTATTAAACTACTTTCCAAGTCATTTAAACGGGTAGCTAAAAAATTCTAACGAGTTGCCAAGCCGTTTAAACGGGTTCTCTTGCTGAGCTAACGATTTCTCAACTCCCTTTAACAGGCAAGGAGAATTTTCTAACCCTTTAGTTGATAAGCTAAACGACATTAAAAGCCGTTTAAATGGGTACCTAACGACTTGGAGCGTTAAACGGAAAAGCGTTAATGTATATTTGCCTGTGTTCGGCCACACTTAATGGATTCCTTCCTCGCCCTGAATATGAAAAATATTTAAGCCTTGACTTTCAATATTAGACTTTACCTTTGGCATTGACTTAAATATTTTGCCATATTGGGCTATGATGAATGCAATAGGTGAACAACAACAACAACAACTTTATTTAAATACCACAAATTATTATATACATATTTTGGGCTCGTTTGGATCGGTTTTAGAGAGCTTTTGATTTTTGAGATCTCTCTCTATTTGGCAAATTTCCACTGGTTTTCCGTGGTGTGGACTCTTATTTACCATGATTTACGTCATCACATGGTCAAAATTTGTTGTGGACTCACGAGGCGGATATACAGTGAAAGGGAGATTGTTCAGAAGTAGGGTATTTGCTACCCAGAATAACTATATAAAGCTAATCTAGCTAGGTAGCGTTACACAATATTTTTCTAACATTGTAGAGTCGAACAAGTAGCATATTATAGTCTCACACATATACACACATTGAGACACAAGTATAGAACAAGAACAAAAACAAAAAAACAAAACAAAAAACTACGAGACTGAGGGAAGAAACGCTACATTGTATTAGTATGATTCGATTTTGCAATGTTTAATTGAACGTTTAAATGACAAAAAGCTAGAGTATTTTAATAGATCATCAATATCGTTCCAGATTGTAGCACCTTTGAATCGAATATTGAATTTTCCGAAGTTCGTTCGTACAGAAGGAATACAATACGACGATCTTGATGCCAACCTTGTATTATACTTGTGTCTTGAAGAGATTGTTTGAAAAAAGTTATTAAATACAGCTGGTAACAAGTTGGAATGAAATTTGAAAAGGAAGACGCAGTTGAAGTAATAGATAATATCAATAAATTTCAAGATGTTTGAGTCCTTAAAAAGGGGTGACGTATGATCATTAAACTTGGCAAAATATATAATTTTTATGGCTTTCTTCTGTAAAATTATTATAGGTTTAAGAGTAGTTTCATAGGTATTGGCCCAGATAATTACACCATAGATGAGAAAGGGATAAATGAGACAGTAGTAAAGTTGGGTCAGGATACAATTGGATACGTAGTGTCTAAGTTTTGATAAAATCCCAATGCCTCTAGATATCTTTTTGCATAGTTGACGAATATGTTCTTTCCAGCTTAGATTTGAATCGATAATTAATCCAAGGTATTTGATACTATGTTTCTGTTCAATTGGTTTCTTGTTTATTCTAATGTTGATAAATTTATGTATTTTCTTCTGGAATGGGTGAAAAATGACAAAATTGGTTTTATCAATATTTAATGACAATTTGTTTGCACACAACCAGGTGTGAATATTTTTCAATTCACCATTAACCCTTGATTCAACAGTCAGGTACATGTACTTACAGTTAGGGAAGAAATGTCCATAGGGAGGAAGAGATGCTAAAACAATCTGAAAAGAGATCTGTGCCAAGATTGCAATCACTGACAAGCCTAGGATTGCCTTCTGGAGTTTGCCTGTGTGTCCTCCAGCTAAAAATTATACAATACAGTATGACAATCTTTATTAATTAACACATTAATGTACCCAGATGGTATGCTTTAAAGTGCAAGTATCATGCCAATGTACTATTGTTTCTCACGAAAAGGTATTAATCTTGCAAATTTTGTAACATTTCTGGCATTTAATCTCTAATTTTGGTTACTTTTCATGGATCCTGTGACATCATAAGAGTGTACAATAGAATCCCGTAGGTTTTCATTGTGACATCACAAGACGAATCAATCCCATAATTTGGGTAGCGTTTATTCTAGTTTAATTTCTGCTCCTGCCTCTCAAAGAAAACTAAGCTAGATAACTGAAGTACATGTATATCAGAAATAGAATTTGGGACAAAAAGAGTTCATGTTGTTTTATGGTGCTACATGTGTGTATACTTGCACTTTAAGAGAAAAAAATTGCTCCAAAACTCGGATTTCCAAGTTATTGTGAAAACGAACCTCGATTTTCGCCCTAACTGATTATTCTGAATTGTTTATAGTGCACAGTCATATATTATATCCGTGAAACAGGTTTTGCACTGAATAGTTCTATATACATATGTAGCACTAAATCCTTGTATGAGTGTTTGATATACATGTACATATTACTTTATTTACAACATGATGTACTAGCCCCTAAAAATAATGTTTGAACATTTGAGAGACAAGTGAAATGTGGAATGGACTCATTCAGTACTTACAGCAGCTGCAGTGTTTTCTTGAGGGGTTTGGTAGTAGAGGAATGATGAGAAGGCATATTAGATAAATGAAAGAGAATCCATTGATCCTGAAACAACAAGCTACAAAAAAAATTGAAATACATTTATACTGATCATTTCTCAAATACACAGAGACTATATCGCAACCCTGCCATCGCAGTGCACTCTCAGTTTTCCATAAGATTGTTGTTGTTGGGTGGCCATCTTGGTTTTAACAATGAAAACTGAGATATCCATCCCAGAGTGCACTGCAATGGCAGGGTTGTGATATAGTCTTGTATGATAGTCCCAGCTAGCTACATGTACATGTATAGGGCTCAAAATTAATATAATGCTTGCAAACACATAAAATGCTGGCAGTTTTTTTTATTTGCAAAACCTCAAACAAATAATTATGTGATGTATATTTGTAATAATTTTGCACCTGATTTCACACCAAACAAAAAACCACATTAATTATGCAACATTCAAAAATCAAAACCTATGAAAAACAAAGCTTTCTAATTGGAGAAATCTTAGATTCAAAAGAACTCTACTTTGCTTACATCTTCTGATTCGGTCTTCAAATGCAAATACATGTAGGAGATATTACAGAAATATGTCAGGGCGCAAACTTAACTTAGTAGGATCTAGTAGGATCTGTTTACACTAGAAAGAAGGGGGAGGGTATATGGTGCAGTCTTGTACTGCTCATTGAGTAACACCCAAGACTTAGAAGATCAATTTAACTGTGACCTTACCAGCATATCAAAATGGTTTTCTGACAATCAATTATTAATGTTAAGGCCTGTTCATATGGATGCAACATTGTTCAACCTGTTGGATCCAACATTGTTGCACGATGTTGGACGATGTTGGACGGGGGTGTTCAAATGGATCCAACATCAATCCAACATGTTGGATAGTACTGTGATATTGCAAAGGATTCCGGTGCTGTTTACGTCCACCTTTGTCTTCACAATTTCTCGGCCGAGTTGAGCTCATAAGCCTGTTACATGTACTTTGGCTTTTATGTCTGAGATAGTTACCGGTATATCTAGTCTTTCTTCCATCTCTTAGTTGGCCCTTTCTCTCTTGTTCCTGATGTGATAATCTTTGCTTGAAACGCCCCAAAGGCAAACTCTCTCTTCTTACAGATCTAGCAGTTCATCAACTTCGGCATCTGACCACTTTCTCATCTTGCACTTTCTTTCCCTGTGTTTACAGCCTTCCTTTTTCCATTTTTAGGAGTTTTGCTCCTTTTTCCTGCTCAAAATCTTCTGAATTATCAAAGTACTTCACTCTCTGCCATCATGGTGCAAATTGAAATGATCGCCTAATAGTCTGTTAGTAAACAAAATCAAATCTCCATGGATACAGTGCAAATGACGAATGAAGTGCACGTGTGTGAGTCCAACATTGTTGGGAAAGCTGTTCAAACGGATCCAACATATGTTGGGACATGCTTTGTCAAACACGATAACAAAAGAAATGTTGGACGATGTTGGATGAAAAGTTTGACTAAGTTTCAAACTTCATGCAACACTGTCCAACATCATCCAACATCGTCCAACAGGGTGTTCAAATGGATCCAACATGTTGCATCCAACAATGTTGTATGATGTTGTGCCAACATGTTGCATCCGTTTGAACGGGCCTTTACATGTAAATGCAGCTAAGTGCAAATTTGTCATCTTTGGAAGCATGTCACTTTCATCTCCAACAGTTCCCCATTAGAACATGTTGATTCTTTCAAATACATGTATCTTGGTGTTACTGTCAACCTATATAGTCTTTGAGAAAACATGGAAATTTTGAAGAGTTTTGGACTCAAGACATCTACATGTAAGTGAATATTATCCAAACAACCTCAAATTTCTGTGTCAAGATTTTATACATCTAATAAGTGTAAGAAGTTTAAAGGTAATTACATGTACTTCTCTACTTTTCAAATGAGAACATTTCAAACTCTTTCTTTGTAATTAAGTTGTCATAATTATACAGCAATTGTATGGAAAACTAATATTTGTCTTAATTGTTTGGAAGAGCAACTCAATCCAGCTCAGATTGTGTCTGCCCAAATTTCCAGTGGGGAGGGGGGTTACACCAAGGCTTATATTTTCCAGAGGGTAATGCATGTAATCATAACTGCGTGACTGATGTCTTTCGATGATCATTGTGTTTTTTTCTGTAGAATTCAAATAAGTTGTCTTAAAATCTTTTATCAGTTTGAGAGTACCAGTAAGTGCTTTCAAGACAATCCATTTTAAGTGCCTTTCCTTAAAGCCAAAGCGATATATTATTCCTGAGGAGCAAGACATCGCTGAATGGATGACAAAACAAGAAAGCGGTCATTCTGTTTTTCTCTCACTCAATATGATGAGCGTTTTGCATGCAAAAACTCATTTCTGCACCTAATTAAGTGGAATAAAAGCTATTGGCCGTCTCTTGGGTAATATTATTATTATCCAAGTGTAATACAATATTTGGCCATATACAAGTCGGTCTTTAATTTCCACATCAAACATTTGAAAATATAATTCATTGCAATCGATTTCGCGATCATTTTTGCCTAGTAACTCCAGGCCTCATGCACTAAGAACAGGTATGCTGCAATTAAAATTACTTTATATACTAGTAATTATTTGTATCTCATGCATGAGTATTGTATCATAATCATGTTTGTTTTATTTATATACATGTACAATCATAGCTGGAATTTCCAAAGGGGTGGGGGGTCCATGTGGCAAAAGTCTGGAAATTACAGAGGGGAGGGGGGTACAATTTGGGTGCCAATTTTGGAAAATCCAGAGGGGAGGGGGGGGGGAGGATATGGATATTTTCTGGAACTACACAATTTTCAGTACGTTATTTGTGCTTGTAGCATCTCATTATACTGAAAATATGATGCTTTTGTGTTGAATACTCACTGAATGCAAATCTAAAATTCTCCAAAATTTCTATACATGTATGGTTAATTTTCGTATGAATCGAACACTTTTGCATGCACTCATTTTTCAAATTGTTGGGGGGAAAACAATGAACTGCTGGTCTATTAAAAACTGTCAGTATTTTGTGAATGTTAATTTCTAGTGCTACATGTATATGAAGGGCAGGTCTGTACCATCATGTAATGGTGTAATTTAAGCCCCCATCAAATGAGCATGAGAGCACATGAGAGCTCTTAATGCAAACTCTCAGTCTTGTTTGACCATGATGAGAGTTTTCTAATCAACTCTCATGCTCATTTGACCAGGCTGTATAATATTCGATGAGAGTTGAAGAAAACTCTCATTCAACTCTCAAGCACTCTCGTGCTTGTTTGACGGGGGCTTTGGTGGGCTTGAATCAAATATTTTGCACATTTATAAAAAGTGCTGCTGCCGGCCTCACCATTTCCTGTATATTTCAATTAGCAGCGAATAAAATTAATAGCACTTGTGTTTCTCATTTATCTTGATTCATACCATTAAATATATACCAAAAAAGAAATAGAACAAAACCTCTCTTCTTTACGTGTACAGAAAACAATATTTACAACAATTATCGCAAATTTACGTGTAACTTTCAAACACAAATCTTCATAACATTACGTCATCAAATCGAAGATATTCATATATTTTCACAACAGTTTGCTCACAAAACTAATGATACGTCGAAAGCTATAACAAAGCACTGTAAACGATATATTTTGATAGATTTTAAATCTGAAGCAGTCTTTTCAGTCGCACATGACAAGTCGACGGGTTATGTTATTTCAAGCTATTGTGAAATAATCTAAAATACGATTAAAAGTTTAAACATCGACTTACCTCCTAACAGAAGCAGTGGTAACACCCACCGAAACAATAACGTGCAAACTAGCGGCGAGGCCATCTCTTCACCAATAAATCAGGCATTGAGTTATCCAGTTTTCAGTATACTGTAGGACTCTCAGTTTCCCCGTGTGTACACGAAAAAATTACATCGAACGATAATTCTTACGACAGTTTTTGTGCGCCAACAAACGATGTAAAATGTCCAACCGATGTTCCTTCCATTGAGATTTTCCGCTGAATCTTTACACTCTAAAACTTCCTTGAGTACATTACCATATGACTTATTTCACTTACAAAAAAATGAGTTAAATCTGAAGAGAAATCTCGAAAGTGACCAACACTGTCAGTAGCAATCGACAACCTCGCCCCAGGGTCTTCTCGGTCAGATCCAAAAATGGAAATACAAACCATAGGTATCCCAATCCAGTGTTTGTATGGGAAATTGGACAGAAATACCATGTGTCTTGATGTGGGTTCTTTATGTATGGACCGAGTTTTCAGGGAATTCGATCAAATGTTCCAACAGTTCCAATAGCTAAGCTACAGCGCTTACAGAACACTGATGCTCGGCTAGTCAGAGGGTCTAGATGGGACTGGTAGTGGGTAACGGTTCATTCTGGATTCTGACCACTTAAAGTGCCTATAACCCTTCTGTGAAGAAAGTTTTGGTTTAAAGTGAATACTAAATGTTCTACGCTTGTTTGAAATCGTGTAACTGTGACCTTTCCTGACCCATGACCGCGTAAGTAAAAGCCTAGGTCGAAACCTGGGTAGACGTCATCTTGACGTCATATAATTAATTCGGCTTTGCAATCATTTGAAGAAATACTTAACATGTTGACTAAAATGACTTTTTTCTTTACTAACAACTCAAAAGCTGTGTATATTTTCTATGCATCGATGTTGTTGTGATAAAAAGGCGCCATGGAGAATAATGCATTAATGAGATGACGTCTACCCAGGTTTCGACCCAGGCTTTTACTTACGCGGTCATGGGTCAGGAAAGGTCACATTTACACGATTTCAAACAAGCGTAGAACATAAAGTATTCACTTTAAACCAAAACTTTCTTCACAGAAGTACTCAAAACTTTTCGGAGGTTCATAAGCTATCAAAATTTCAAAAGGGTGATAGGCACTTTAAGGATAAATACCCCAAATCAAAGAATATCAAGGCACGCGTTTTATAATCTGCTTTTCTGATTAAGTGTCTTTACAAACAAGAGCCGCAATCACGTGATAGTTGGGATCTCGTGTCTATCGTGTATGTCACGTGCCGTGTTTTTAATAAATTCTGCCATTATCTTGACATTTTTGAGGGTATAAATAAATTTTACTGTTAGGGCATTTTTTTTACATAACAGCTGACACTTAAATTCTGGGATTTATAACACTTAACACTAAAAAACGAGGCAATGACACTTAACAGTAAACCCCATCTACACCCTCTAGTCACTATTAAAGTAAAGAAATCAGAACATATCACCCCTGTACTCCGTCAACTGCTCCACGGGCTTCCAGTTAGATCTAGAATAAGTTATAAGGTAGAGCACGTATAAAGAGTCTGGTCCCGGATTATATTTATGATCTGCTACAGAGATATAAGCCAGCCCATACTTTAAGATCCTCTAGTTATAACTTGTTGTCCATACCAAAGTCAAATACTTTGTATTATGGTGATAGAGCGTTCTCGATCTACGCTCCAAGACTTTGGAACTCTCTTCCGTCTAACATCAGGAGTGCCGACACTGTTAATGTATTTCTTTTTAAATTAGTAGCTTACTCGATATTACTAGAACACGTGTAAGTAGATAGTTTTTATTATTTTTAGTTATTTAATACTATCATTGATATTGAAAGAGCATTGAACGCTGTATAATGCTCCTAAAACGTATGTATGTTTTATTTTAATAGACTTCGATTATTTATATGATGAATTAATGTAAGGATTGTAATGCGCATTTAAGTATTTTTATAGGAAATGCGCAATATATGTAATAAATAGTATTAATATTATTACTTATTACCCCGACTAATGACAGACAGATAGAAGTATTTTATTGCCACTTTGCAAAGTATGCTTTACATCAGTGTGAGTGCAATAATCAATGTTAGAGATGATCAGCTGGGAATAGGTATTTAGGTATTACGCAGTGTGAGTGCAATAATCAATGTTAGAGATGATCAGTTGGGAATAGGTATTTAGGTATTACGCAGTGTGAGTGCAATAATCAATGTTAGAGATGATCAGTTGGGAATAGGTATTTAGGTATTACTCAGTGTGAGTGCAATAATCAATGTTAGAGATGATCAGTTGGGAATAGGTATTTAGGTATTACTCAGTGTGAGTGCAATAATCAATGTTAGAGATGATCAGTTGGGAATAGGTATTTAGGTATTACTCAGTGTGAGTGCAATAATCAATGTTAGAGATGATCAGTTGGGAATAGGTATTTAGGTATTACTCAGTGTGAGTGCAATAATCAATGTTAGAGATGATCAGCTGGGAATAGGTATTTAGGTATTACTCAGTGTGAGTGCAATAATCAATGTTAGAGATGATCAGTTGGGAATAGGTATTTAGGTATTACTCAGTGTGAGTGCAATAATCAATGTTAGAGATGATCAGCTGGGAATAGGTATTTAGGTATTACTCAGTGTGAGTGCAATAATCAATGTTAGAGATGATCAGTTGGGAATAGGTATTTAGGTATTACTCAGTGTGAGTGCAATAATCAATGTTAGAGATGATCAGTTGGGAATAGGTATTTAGGTATTACTCAGTGTGAGTGCAATAATCAATGTTAGAGATGATCAGTTGGGAATAGGTATTTAGGTATTACTCAGTGTGAGTGCAATAATCAATGTTAGAGATGATCAGCTGGGAATAGGTATTTAGGTATTACTCAGTGTGAGTGCAATAATCAATGTTAGAGATGATCAGTTGGGAATAGGTATTTAGGTATTACTCAGTGTGAGTGCAATAATCAATGTTAGAGATGATCAGTTGGGAATAGGTATTTTGGTATTACTCAGTGTGAGTGCAATAATCAATGTTAGAGATGAGTAGTATAGAGGGTGAGGGTACCAGACCATTTTCCATCGTATGGTTCCACCAAGATTTCTGATCTCATACCCCCACCCTATTATTTATCGATTTTAGTTGAAATGTACTGTTAGTTTATCGTATTTTATAATGGCCATAAGCATAGCTTGTAATCCCGTCTTCCAATAGATACCGTTTGTCGTCGAAGCATGATAGTGAGATCTTGTTAATTTCATAGCTACCTAATTGGTGGTTTTGACTTCTAATGGTCTTCATATTGTGTGACATCTGTTTGTTGTTCAGTAGCACGTCTTTGTAGTTTTCATGTTTAATGTTCTTCTTGACGACGTTCTTCTTGATGCCTTTAGCCGTCTTAGCACCTATGTTGTTGTCTTTCATGTAGCTGTACATTTTCGAACGGAGACCCACGAACTCTGTGATAGGAATTCCAGCAGCCTCATCTTTGAATTTGCCTATGACTTTTTTATTCGTTGTATCATAGAATTGGTTGTCTCTTGGATAATCACTGTTATCGAATTTATGTTTATCGTACCAAAAATCTCGATAAGCGTTTTCAGAGTCCAATTCATACGTTAGACTGTCGGTATCTGTGAATAGAAGCTTAGCTCGGCGATACTTCTTTAGAATGTAGTTATAGTGAAAGTCGTAAACGAGCGTTTTCGAGAGATCTAAGACGCACATTCCAACGTACGCAGGTCGATTTAGGGTTAGCGTTTCTTTGATTTTGTGGACTGCTATTAAATTTTCGTTGAATATCTTACTACTCACGTAAGTTGGTTTAGATGCCATTTGTAGTAACTTTTTTTCGTTGGTTACTAGTCTAACGTCTACTCGCTTTCTCAAATTTTCCATCGTCTTCCCAAATACGGAATTATTCATAAGCTTGAAGAAGTCCTTCTCAAATGGATTCTTAGCATTGGTTCTCTTCTGAGTGTTGAAATCGATGTATTGCTTCAACCATGGTGATTGATTGAATTCTAATACTCGATGTATTTTCTTTATTTTCAAGCCTAGATCGAGGTATAGTTGAAGGTTCCTATAATGAATTACGTACTTCGTTTTGTCATTCAAGTTTGGAATCAACTTATGGACTTGTCCAATCGAGATGTTGTATTTCTTCTGGATCTCTTTGCAATAGTTCGATAGCATGTCTTCAGTTACCTTAACTTTTTCGGCAGCTAGTGGATAATCGTTGTGGTTGTCATGTAGTTCTTCTGGGTACTCCAGATCGACTTCTAGGATTAGACCTTTCTTACTATCTTCGTTGTACTTAGCTAGGTTGGTTTTATTGATTTCCTTTTCTGTCATCCATCTGAAACCACCAGTCGGTAAGTACTGAGACATGGCCCACCCGTAGAGATTGTTGGCATCGAGATACATGATATACTTAGATGGTGCATTCTCATCGTAGTTCTTCATGTGTTGGTTGTTTGCTTTTCCATATCTGTTTGCGATATACGAGATACCACCACGGAGTCCTTTTTCGATGAACTGGAACATGTCGATATCTGTCATAAGCTCTAGTTCGATTTTAGTCATTTTTAGCATAGCATCCCAGCTCAATCCAGGACTAGTGAAGTAGTGACATGGATCTAGTTTGTAGTATTGCATACACGTTCTTCTAAAGTTTTCGAATACGTCTGCCAACAACGAGATGTCGGTTTTGAGATATAGATCGTGGTACTCACCCATCGTTTCCAGTTTGAAAGTATTCCATACGTTTTGGGCGCGTTTGTATTGGTCATCCGTAACGTGTTCATCATTCAAGATGCTATAGAATTCTTCTTTCGTTGGTAGTTGTGTCTTGTCGAATTTCTCAAAGCTGTCCATATAGTCGTAAGGATAAACCCCTTTTTGCTTCATTAAGGCGAGTTTTTCATCATGGAATTCTTCTGAAGTGTACTTGAAGCAATTTTCTGGGAGGTTATTCGCTAGATTGCTAAGTGATTGAGACATGAATTGGAAGCTATCGATGAAGACCAAGTTGTTGCCTAGCATGAAGGCCATGTATTTCTCCATATTGTTTGGAATCACGTTGATTTTATGCTCTCTTTCGTTACCGTTTTTATCAATATATGGATGATCCTTGACGACTTTACCTATTTCTTGCATGATCAGATGGCTGTCGTATCCACGTAGATTATGGAAGATAACTGGTATCTTGATTTCTGCAGCCTTTATTTTGAAGTTTAGGTTACAATCTTGATGCGCACTACCACGATACTTGCTAGTTATGTGGCAATGGTCTCTAACTCTTATATCGGTTTCGTTATATTGGACATTACATATATGGCATTCATCAGCGGTTTTGAAGTCATTCCTATCATCTTTCGTCATTACCATGTCTTCGTTGAAATTTTTCTTGATTGTCTTTTGGCACCATTTGACTTCTTCAAGCATTCTTTCCATGAATTTGTATACTGATTTCTCACCTCGATATATCTGCACTGGTTTGCTATATTTGTCGTCGTAACAGCATACTACTTTGTAGCCATAACCACAGTCTGTATGCTTTTGGTAGGCTTCGGTGTACGACTTGTCGTTGTTAGGTTTGCAGCCATCGATCTTCTCAGTTATTGCTTCGAAGTCGGCATAGATCACGAATGGTACTGATAGCTGTTTATGGAAGTTCTGGAATTTCAATATATTGTTTTCATGAGTAGGCATCTTGATTGCTTCAGTGTACCATTTACCTGGATGCAATTATCTTTGTGAGCAGTCAGCACTCTTTCGGATCCAAAGCATTGTAAGCAATGTCTACAGAAGTGCTTTCTATTCTTGTGTTTCGTTTGGTTGAACATGAACTTGTTGAAGTCCTTAATTAAAACGTAGTGCTTATTAGTACCTTCAGTGATTAGTAGTAGATCCATATGGTCGTCGAACTCTTCTTTCGATACGAATATGGGATATGGCTTCCGTTCTTCGTATCCAAATACGCTGATACTAATGCTGTTTTGCTTTTCGATTCTATTGTAATGCTTAGTAGCTACTGGAAATTTGATGTTTGAGTAGTCTAGATCCTTCATGGATATTCTATCGCTCTTCTTGATTCTTTGAGGGTACTTTACCTGTGGATTCAAGTGTCTTACGTGGCACCATCTGAAGCATTCATTGTCTACGTTCTGCATGTTGACCAAGCCTTTAGATGAATTTCTGAGCTCTGTTGGTAGTTCGATGTAGCTGCTTCCTTTCATAGGCTCATATTTGACTATGTTGATGTAGTGTTTGTCGATTGTCTCTATGGTCCATCCAGAACCTTCGGAGATCCATTGGGCTATTTTGTTTATTATCTGTTGTTCAGATGATTGTAGTCCTTCCATGATATCATTTTCATTTATAATCGTAAAGGCTTTACTATTGAAATAGGCCGTTTTAATGGTCGTTTTGTCTTCGTCTAACCGTTTTTCGAATGTGACTTTTATCGTTTCAACGAATTTATAGCCTTTAGTCTCAATCAGTAGATTTTCGAATTGAGTCTGAATGCCTTTTCTCGTCGTGGTTAGTTGTACTAGTGGGTCTGTATTGTTCTCAATGGCTATTTCGTATGATCTAATGGAACCCTTCATGGCTCTATCTAGTTGTACGATCTTAGTTTTTGGAGCAGGAACCGGTCTTTTGGTTGTATTCTTAATGGTCCTCTGAGCTGGGATCGGTTTGTAGTCATCTCTGAATTGAGTTGGTGGTAGGATGATGTTTTCCTCATAGTGTTTGATCATGTCCTTAACACTTCTTTGTGGAGTAGGAACTGGTGGTAGGATGATATTTTCATCAGAACGTTTAATGTTTTTTCGTGGAGTAGGAACTGGTTCGTAGTCATCTACGATTTCAATTTTTGGGCGTCTTATAGTATTTTGTTTCAATAGCAATTCGATAAGTTTCGATTTAGACAATTTCTTGAGATCGCTAGCATTCATCATTCTATATATTAACTATAGATAAAAATTATTTTTTTGAATCTAGGTGCGTTTGGCTGCGTTTGTGCTTATTGGTCTTAATATGACTTGATTTACCAGCCATCGTGTAGTCTTTATAGATTTCGCACGTTAAGCAGAACCATGATTTACTTAGCATGTACTTAGTTTTTCGATGCTTCCTTTCAATGTCGTCGTACATTCGTGGTCGACCTCTTGATCTTTTGATTGGTTCTATGGTATTGTTATCATTCATGTATATACCAACTATATATATAAATTATTGTCAATTTACTATGTGCGTTTAAACGTGGTTCATCTTTCCTAGTCGAATCGTTATTTGATTAATTTGGAGCTGTATTGATATACTGTAGCCTAATGCAATCGTATCTAGTCTATTTTCCCATGTTTTTTGGTTGTTCTGTTCTGACATGTCGATTGTTTATGGATAGAATTCGTTTGATTGACTTTATTAAGAGTTCGCAAGTATCGATTACTTTTCTTATGCTATCAAGTAATTTGAGTAATTTAGCATGCATCTATATTGTATGCTTATATTATTTTCATATCGCATCTAGATTCTTAAATGGCACCCAACTATCGAATTCATCACTATATCCTTTCCACGATACTAAAGCCTGCTTCTTTTTGTAGTTCCTTCTGATGACTCTATCGATTCTGAAAATCTCTAGAGTTGCTTTCGATAATTCGGGTTCATAGAAAGAACCTTGTATTTCTTCACCATTCAAGTCCTTCAATTTGTATGTAATGGGATTCGTATACTGGATTTTATCGATTGTAAACACTTCTTCAGTCCAATTTGGAGTATAACCTTTGTCGAATACCTTACGCTTGTACTTGCTTATTCGAACCTTATCGCTAACCTTAAATTTCGGTTTCGATTGTAATGACTCCATATCACCATATAGATTGAAGTACACGGTTCCTTCATTCTTCTTTTTGCTTGCTTCGATAGGAGTCATTTTGATGCTTGAATGTTTTGTACTATTGTACTGTTTCAATATTCTAGGCAGCATATCTAAATACTGCGTATTGCCTTGGACAGTGAATTGCTTCCACATTTTGGTTTTGATTGTTCTATTCCATCTTTCACAGACAGAAGACTTCTCTTCGTTCTCAGTTGAATACATTCGTATACTGTGCTTGTCCAATAGCTCTTTCACATGTTTATTATAGTACTCTTTGCCTTTATCGACCCATAGGTATTTTGGTATTCTTCCTTCCTTGAAGATATTTTGAAAAGCTTTCGTAACTGTTTCGCCTCTTTTATCTTTTAATGGAACGATCCAGCCATATTTGCTAAAGACGTCTAGAACCATGAGAAGGTATCGATAGCCTTTATTCCACTTACTAAACTGTTGCATTTCGACAAGATCTGAACACCAGATTTCATCAATATGATTAGCTATAACACGCCGTCGAGTAAATTTACTTCTTATTGGTCTATGCAATTCATCTGCTAGTTTTACTTGCCAATTTATTTCTTCACTCGACGGCTCTTCTCGTTTTTTGGCTTCTTAGCACCCATACCTATTTTTTTCTTAGCTTTTATAGCGTTTTTGACACCCCATTCAGTCCATGTAGGATTTTCAAATTGATCGATAGCATTGACCATTTTCTGATCTGCAATGTGTTTCTTACTTAGATCGTCGTCAGCATCTCTATAATCTATATCGTGTTGTTTACATGTTTCGTCTAATCTATTAATTCCTACATCTCCACGAGCAAGCCTCTTATCTAAGTTAGTTCCTGGCCCACAGAAATTGTACTTTTTTCCTAAAGGGTGGCGTAACGTTGGTTTCGTTCTCATATGTAATTCCCCAAAAGGGGAAAGTGCTTTTTGAATATCTAATTTGCCACCTTTTTTACGGTAATTAGAATAATAGTCAGAACAAAATGCAGATGCTGGATCCGTTACATCTGTGTACATGCCCATTGGATAGTTTACGACACCTGAACCGAGTTGGTCTAATGTTTGTGAAACACCCTGATCGATCATCTTATTAGCTAGGTTTTTAATATATGATGATGCTTTCTCTTTTGCGAAATCACTTTTGATAGCCTGCTTTGCACCTATTTTACCCATCTGATATAGCCCTTTTATACCTGCTTCAAAAAGCGCATCACCTATACCACTACCCTGTGAAGATTTCACGAATTTTGATTTAGTAATACCACAACTAGCACATGTGCATTTCAACATCAGTCTTCCATTCTTAGCCTTTTCATATCTCTCACTACCTGGAGCGCATTCTGTTACCTTCTTTTCTTTGATACAGTATGACTTCATATCTTATATATAGCTAGAGTAGATTAAAATAGTGGATTAAGAATTGATGATTGATGCTTTGATTGTTCATATCGAACAGTGGATTATGGATCACATCGAAAATCGATTTTCCCATTTGTCTCTCCAATAGGTAATACAAGCACCAATAACCGCATAAAACGCTTGAACGGTCTTGTATCTCATGCCCGCTGTAAAATATCTGCTTTTTGCTGCGTGATAGGTATCGTTCTATATTTCGTGGGATCGACAATCCAAATGAATCGAAGTACTCGCAATACTTCTCGTGTGTGTTTCTAATACAAATCCAATGTGTACCTGGCCCATTTTGCGTATCTAAATTGATGATAGCGCATTCGTTTTTATTGATAATCTTTGGTAAGGTATCTCTCGAAAAGACTCCCCTAAAGAATTTGACATTTAGTTGTTTGACCCAATTCATTATGTCGACATTAGATAATGGTCTATTCATAAATTTTATAGAAGTGCTCCTAGCAGGGGGATGCCGTTGAATGGGCTGTTCTTTCCTAATAGCAAGCCTGCTGCCTTTTGTTTTTTGACCTTTCGTTTTTTGGCCTTTTTTTTAATCCCGTAACCTCTCGTCATCAAATTGTCTCCCCAGCTACCTATATATGGCGGAGGCTGAAGCATAAGAGGATTGATGTATCCTCCCTTGGGTTTTGGAGGAACGTACACATTCTGTGTGCTTGAATTTGATGCACGTGGGTCAACCTGAAGGCCTCCTCCGAGAGCCTTGATAAGCATCGGTATACCTAGGCTAGCTAAGAGGGTTCCGAGAAAGCCGCCTGACTGCTGTTTTCGAGTCAGTTTTAGGGTCATACCAGAACCGCTTTGAAGTGCACTTACGATCTGATTTTTCTGAGCAGGTGTTAGGTAATCTTTGTATTGTATCAATTTGTCGACCTTATTTTGTGGAACATTGAACAAACCAGAACCTGATTTCAATGCCTTATTCACACCATATGAGGCTGCTCCAGATAGAGCTCCACTAGCGAGTGGTCCAATAGCCTTAGATAGCCACGGAAGTGCCATTGACCCTACCTTCATCAATGCTGGTAAGAGAGATCCGAGGAACCCTCCTTCCTGATGCCTAATCTGCGTTTGAGATATCTTTATGTCGCATCCTGTACCATCTCTTTTACTCTTTTGGATCTTGTTTACTTGAGTTGTCGTTAATAGTACAATATCTGAACCATTTAGTTGATCGTTTTTCAGTCGAAGAGTGATTGGTGCACGCTTATGATATGATCGAAGCAATTTGTCTTTTTGACCATCAGTTAGATTTACATTGTATTTAAAATACGACATTGTTACTATATTAATATGTTACATAAAAACTACGATCTCAATAATATCTTACCGTTAGATTGTATGAGCTCAATATCCTGTTCGTATAGAACCAAAGCATAGACACTGTAATCAGCATCCGTTCCTGCCGAGAGCTTATAATTGAATTTTATCTGTGTTGTGCTATTTTTGATATCCTGATTCTGATTTTCAAGGTTAAAGTAGATGAATGGATAAATAGTACCATATTTCGTCCTCGTCAACAGAGTGCCTCCGTTGTAGTCATTCCTACCATGTACGAATTTTAGCACATCTCTATATATCCTAGACATCTCTGTACTTGGATGGTATTCATTCTCAGGATACCTGTTTCCATTGCCAACTTCAAGGTGACAGCTCATAAGTGTTCTTGCATTGCACACTGAGAACGTGTTATATAGGTATGGATTTGCTGTTTGCAGATCTTGATTTGCATCGTTTACTATGTATACGAAGACGTGACGTGGTTTGCGGATTCCAGATGAAATCTTAAATGTTCCTGTTTGCTGTCTGGATGAATTCGAACGTTCAACCATCTCACGTAGATATGTCCATCTATGTGGTTGCAGATATTTACCCATGTATTGGCTCTGTCCATCTGGTGTAAATACGATTCTTGGCACCCATAGCTTTAATTTCGAAACAACGACCCTACAATCTGCACCAGCCTGCCAGATTACGTTAGCATCGGTCTCCAATGTAATTTGTATCTCCACCTTTGCATTCGGAAGGAGTTCATTTTCAAATGTTTCAAAAAATGAATATCTGTTAAGACTGATCTCAGTGTTTACGATTGAAGACAACCCAAGCAATGCCTTTCTAGAAGCAAAACCTTTATTGTATAGCACTTGAGCAATTCTCTCCTCAGCTGATCTGGTAGTATCAAGATAGTAAAATTCATTCGTAGCTGTACTATTCGCAAAGGATTTGTCATATTCAAGTAGGTTCTTAATATTAACACTATGGCCAGCATTGTTATTGTCGTATAATTGCACACCATTGACCTTTACGACAATCTCTTTAATGAGTGAATGCGAACCATTCACGAGGCCGTTATGATCATCAACAGCTATATTTCCGCCATCAGCCAGTAGTTGAATCTTAAAATCAGTTTCGATTCGAGAATTGTACCAGTCGAATGGGCTGATTTCACTTGTGTTATCAGCAACGAACCTGTATCCAGTCTTAATCTGATGCTGCCCGTTAGCTATCTGCGTTACCAATGGCGTTTGTAAATCAAAGGAAACGTCTTCGTATCGTTGAACATAATTAGGATTTCTAAAATTTTCCATATATATACTAATAGATTAGATAAAACTGCTGAAAAGAATGCTCAATCACAGCCGCAGCTTTCGAATTTTTCCAGATCCATTTAGTATACGTTCAACGCGTTCATTAATTTCATAATCCGTTAATGGAGCATTTTGGCTGGCTGGTGCTTGATCAATAATATATTCGGAATCATGTCCTTTATTTTGTCCTTGTAAGAGCTTGACTATTTTATCACCAGCTTTATTTGATACAGTCGTTGCGACTTTCTTCGATGCATCTTTGACTGTCTTCTTTACAGTCTTACCAAGCATTCTACGTGCAAAATTAGTAACCGAGTCGAATATGCCATCACCGTAAACATGCTTATAAACGCGCCTTCCTACAATCGGATCGTATTTCTTTTTGTATTCACACTGTCTCATATATATTATGTTATATTATAATGAAGTGGATCTCAATATTAAAGTCATATGCCATTCAATTCCATTTAGATTTACTGGTCTTCTTATTGAGTCTGTTATATAGAAACGCATTTTGCTGATGATGTTTGTTGAAACTGAATTGAATAAGGCTCTTTTTGGCTCGACAGTAAATGGATATGATCGAGTGAAACCATCTGTTGGAATGACAAATAAAGTGTTGCTTGCAGATCCTCCAACGATGCTATCATTTATAATATCTGTATTCACGTGTAGCGTGTCGATACTATTTGTGATATTCGGTAGCTTGGATCCGTACTCAGTTGTATTGACAATTTTTTTATCGAATCCAATGAGTTCTCCAAAATTCGATCCTCTTAGGTCTAATTGGTAGTTATTACTAATTTCAATGACTACTTTGTATGTGGTTAGCACGAATATTACGTTAATATCGAATTTATCTACACCATTGACTATGGCCTTGTGGCTATTCGCTTTCATTATTCGATGCAAATAATCGTTTATGTCATGATAAGAATACATCCCATTAGGGAATATCACTGTAGTCCATGTACTTCCGTCATGACTATACTTTATGGTGTTGTTGTCATGTTCTGGAGTAATGTTTTGCCATGAGTATGTCATCGATATTTTATCCACAGCCACCTCGTGTTTCTTTTCAGAAGAAAGCATCATTGAAGGATTGAACTTTATAGTAAAATCTTCAGACTTACTCACACCATGCTTTTCTCTATCAACAGATGAGACATATATTGCTCTTTCTCTTACGTTTGACATTATACTATTTGATTACATAATATATTCATCCAATAATTTTTTGATATGGTCATTAGAAAGAATACGTAACTTTCTTAATGTATGTGCAACCTCCGAGAACTCATTTTTGACTGAATTATTACCTGCCGCGATCGAGCCACCAAGCAATTCCAAACGATTCAATAGATCTTGTGGATTATTATAGTATACTACTCCAGCACCTATTTTAGAGTACTTTTTAGATGTTCTATGTATTGGTATTTCACTCAACTCATTAAGATCATTGAAAACCGTCTTAGAGAGATTGCTATACTTCTTTTTACTATTGAACCTTTTCGTAAGTAAATCGAGTGTGTCAAAATCAACTCTCTTATCATATACCTTTTCACCATTTTTGATAGCTATCAATTTGAGTTGACCAAACAGTTGGGGTACATCTATACTTAGGTTGCCATATTGTCCACCACTTGTGATCTTGTAAGCATTCCTTTTTGGTTGGTTGTAAATACCCTTTCCTATTTGTAGTGTCTTTATTCCTTCTTCGGTAACACCTACTCGTTTTCTATATTTTCTTATTGCTTCAATCTCCTTCGAGTACTTAGCTATTTCATCTTTATTCCGACTCCTAGCTTTTTTCGTTGTAGAAAGATGACCTTGTTTTTGACCCAACATTATATTAAGATTGCTACTTTCTTTCATAATATCGCCAGCTGTTTTACCATCATTTAGTGTGTCTAATAGAACCTTAGATGGCAATGGTAATTCATGTTTTTTCATAATGACGAATTCTTCAGGTGTAAATCCTCTATCCATATCAGCTATGATTTTCATCACATCTTTTCCATCAGTTATGGCTGGTTGTTGAGCGTGTGTGATTGGCCTATTTGCAGACTTAACGTACTCTTCCCTTAAACCACTTATCTCATCAATCTCTTTTTCCAGTTGTTGAACAATTGGTTTATACACTTCTTTTTGTTTCTCATATTTGTCCTGCTTAGTATTTTCTTCATCTTTAATGGCTTTACGGACAATATCAACCATTTTACCAGATTCAATCTTTGGAATAGCATACCTTTTAAACTCATTTATATCCATTATATATATATACATTACATAACTTATCTCAACTTATCTTTTTTTACGACATGTATCAAGAACGTAGTGTTAAATAGTCTATCTAATATGTATATAAATGGAAATTCCAAATTATGACAACGGAAATGATGCTGTTACGAATTATAAACAAATATGCCATTTCATGCCTAAGAATAATTTTAGAATGCTAGTCTGTGGACCAAGTGGGAGTGGTAAAACGAACGTCTTGATTCACATGCTTATGAAGCCATTATTGTATTACGACAAAGTCTATCTATATGCTAAGAACTTAGAGCAACAAAAATATCAGGATTTGATGAAACAGTTTAATGAAATTAGCAACCATGTAGATTACGACGTCATTGAGTGTAGTAATGATGATATTATCGATGTTTGCGAACTCGATAGTGACAGTCAGAAACTCGTTATATTCGATGATTTCGTATGTGAAAAGAATCAGAAACCACTAATTGATTACTTCATTAGAGGTAGACATAAAAATTGTAGCGTGATCTACTTATCCCAAAGCTTTTATAAGACTCCAAAAGATATAAGATTGAATTGCAGTCATTATTGCGTATTCGAGTTTCCAAGTGCTAATGAGCGGGGCCTTATATCTCGAGAACTGGGAGTAAGCAAAAAGCAATATGGAGGTGCTACCATAAGACCATATTCGTTCTTATACATCGATAAGCCAATGAAAACAATTAAGACAAATTTCTATGGAAAGGTTTAATATAATCAAATAGTATATAATGGGGATTTTTAACGATTTGGATAACAAAGAACAAGATCCAAAGGGATGTTCAAACGGTAAGATCGGACCTCCTGGAAAACCATTTACATACAGTGATTTTACTCCACAACAATTGCAGGGTTTGAAAGTGAAAGGAGATCCATTTACGTACAGTGATTTTACTCCACAACAATTGTTGGGTTTGAAAGTGAAAGGTAATCCATTTAGATACAGCGATTTTACAGCACAACAATTGCAAGGATTGAAGGTGAAAGGCGATCCATTTACATACAGTGATTTTACTCCACAACAATTGCTGGGTTTGAAAGTGAAAGGTAATCCATTTAGATACAGCGATTTTACAGCACAACAATTGCAAGGATTGAAGGTGAAAGGCGATCCATTTAGATACGCCGATTTTACGGTACAACAGTTGAATTCGTTGAAGGTGAAAGGCGATCCGTTTAGATACGCCGATTTTACGACACAACAGTTGAATTCGTTGAAGGTGAAAGGCGATCCGTTTAGATACGCCGATTTTACGACACAACAGTTGAATTCATTGAAGGTGAAAGGCGATCCATTTAGATACGCCGATTTTACGGCACAACAGTTGAATTCATTGAAAGGGTCTAGCGTTACGTATGGTAGTCAAACGTTCAATTGTGGTAATTTTCTTATGAATCCTAGTAATTGGGCATCATCAAGCAGCGTGAGCTCATTTGTGATCATTAAAGACGCATACTCTATGAATAACATCACTCCAGAACATCAAGGTTTTAGAATTCTAGAGACCTTCAAACCAAACTCAATAGAAAATTTGACTATGACTCTACCAAAAAATAGTAATCCAGCCTTAGGATTAAAAGGCAACAGCGACTATGCAGTTCGGGTCGAAGCTTATGCAAACATTGGATCCATAACACTAAACTCTATGTCAATTGAACAGAATTTAAGTTTCATATCGAACACAATGAAAAATGGAAGGATAGGATCAACAAACACTGCTTTCCAAGAGCTAAGCATAACGACATCTGCCAATGATATAGGTAAGCTATCGTTTACACTGAGTCATGATCAGTCAACCAATCAGCTAATAGTAATCTATGTCGCAATCGTTGCTGGAGCATTGGATGCAAACACTCTTGTGAATCCAGCAGCATTCGACGACGTCTCACTTATTATACCAACTCAAATTAAGGATATTGTAACAATTAGACCAACCATCTATGGCAATGTCGTTAACGAAAGGTTAAGATACCAAACAAGAAATCCCTAAGTTGACAGTCACATTACCTGGTGGGAACGTGCTATATCGAATACAATGTCGCTTATATATTAGATCAAGTAGAGACGACACAGATATAGTTTTCACAAACAGAAAAAATGGTACATACGTTAACGTATTCAATATGCGCATAAAAAGAGGTTCACTTGCTGACGTTCCTCTGAATAATGCGTATTACTTGTTTCAAAGAGATGTGGATACAACATATTATACGATGATACAAACACAATCTGGAGCAGTCGTTAACATCAATTGGAATTCGCAACAATCTTACATAACAGCCGAAAAATGGGATGGTCTGAATATCGTACACGATTCATCCGATAATATAATAATTGGATAATCGTATAACGTAATAATATATAATGGGAATATTTAATACGGATGATAGAATAGAAAAACGACCAACAATCAATACTATGAGCTCTAGGATAGTCAATATTAATGCGAAAGAGATTTCACTCTTATGGCTTCAACGCGATACCGATTGGATCGACATACCAAATTACGAAATACAGCTAACACCAAAAGACACTAACATGATGCGCCTTTCATGTCGCCTATATATCTCTAATAACACGGGAGGAGGGAATTTCTTCTTTCGTTGGGTCCTATTAACACCAACGTCAATTGTAGGCCACCATTTACAAACGATTATCGGCGTAAGTAATTTACCAGATGCAGCACTCGGTGTGAGGAACAGATGCGCATTTGGATCGCAACCACCAAGAGATCCAGAGACATTAGTTTGCGTTTCAGACGTTTCTTTCCATGAGAATTTTGGTAACAGCATTCTACACACATATAAGCTGCAGTGTAAAATCACTGATACTGGAACTATGGTATTAAATAGACTGTATAATGGCGCTAATCAGACATTTAATGGGTATGTGAAATCGTCAATAATGGTCGAGGAAATCGCAGGAATGACCAAAAAAACTGCTCAAAATGGGATAAACGAATATACATCAAACTAATAATGTAATCATATGATATAAGTAATGGTAAAAACAAAAATTGAGATCTTCAACTTCAATCATATAGACAAGGACTTGAGTGAAGCAGATGTCGAAATGCTAAAAAAGCTATATGCACACTACCATAAAAAATGCTTCTGTCACAAGCAAGCATACAAACGATTCAAGAAGGTTAATACGATTCTGCACGCAACATCAATCGGACTCACTAGCACTGGTGTAATCATTGGGTCTGTAACGCTAAATCCAATCATTCTTGGCACTATTTCGGGTGCTGGATTGATGCTCCAAGGACTACTAAAAATGAAAAACTACAATAGGAAGACAGAAATGAGTAAATTCGCGTACACGTCGTATCAAAAGATCCTAAACAAAATAAGAGCATATCTGCGTGGAGAAGAAATCGACATCGAAAAATTTACATTAGAGTTGAACTGGTTGGATGATCACGTATCAGACCTATGTCCACTAGTTGATAGATTCAGAGAGAGATACAACAAGAAGTACGCAACTAGTTGATCATTGCCATATCAATTATCTTCACTTCTTGCGAAAACATCATTATGAGTCTCTATGTATAACCATTCATTCATATCACAGATCTTCTTCCATGTCCTCACATATCGTTTAACAGTACTCTTCGATATATACCTAGTACACCTTTGCATATGAATGCGATAGTTATCGATTCCAGATTCGTGAAACTTCATTTCGAACAACTTATAGAATACGAAATCGAGTATTGGATACCTCTTCCCTTTCAATATAACATCAATAGCACTTTCGAATTCATTGAATAGCCTACGAATATCAACGTACTCACCATGTCGTAAATCGAATTTCATAATGAATATATTATCTATATGATACTTTCGATGGTAGATAGAATGACGTCTTATTCGATACCTATTTTCGTAGTAATCGATATATCCATTCACCAAACCATATGAATGAACTACACCACAGCTTTGGCAAACATACATACCATTATCATTAATTATCTCTGTATTGCCACAACACGACTCACTCTCTTTCTCGCGTACGTAATCTATCAATCGCTCATTGCAGAAAGGACATGACTCTCCAAAGTCTTTCATCTCATCATGGATTTCTGAATTGCAGTTCATCCTATACTACTATATTAGATATATAATCTCTATAAATGCACCAGCATCCATTGCATAAAGAAACTCGCAGAAGTCAAAATATGGCAATAGCGGATAACAGGCCATTCGATGGGATAGAGTGTCTCCCCCAAAAATTGGTACACAACAACAGAAAGAGATTCCACCAAGATTCCAAATACATGAAGAAGAATCGAGATTCCAGCCAATTTCATCAATTTTTGACCATAAATAGCATAAAATAGCATAAAATCGATAAATAATAGGGTGGGGGTATGAGATCAGAAATCTTGGTGGAACCATACGATGGAAAATGGTCTGGTACCCTCACCCTCTATACTACTGAGATGATCAGCTGGGAATAGGTATTTAGGTATTACTCAGTGTGAGTGCAATAATCAATGTTAGAGATGATCAGTTGGGAATAGGTATTTAGGTATTACTCAGTGTGAGTGCAATAATCAATGTTAGAGATGATCAGTTGGGAATAGGTATTTAGGTATTACTCAGTGTGAGTGCAATAATCAATGTTAGAGATGATCAGTTGGGAATAGGTATTTAGGTATTACTCAGTGTGAGTGCAATAATCAATGTTAGAGATGATCAGTTGGGAATAGGTATTTAGGTATTACTCAGTGTGAGTGCAATAATCAATGTTAGAGATGATCAGTTGGGAATAGGTATTTAGGTATTACTCAGTGTGAGTGCAATAATCAATGTTAGAGATGATCAGCTGGGAATAGGTATTTAGGTATTACTCAGTGTGAGTGCAATAATCAATGTTAGAGATGATCAGTTGGGAATAGGTATTTAGGTATTACTCAGTGTGAGTGCAATAATCAATGTTAGAGATGATCAGTTGGGAATAGGTATTTAGGTATTACTCAGTGTGAGTGCAATAATCAATGTTAGAGATGATCAGCTGGGAATAGGTATTTAGGTATTACTCAGTGTGAGTGCAATAATCAATGTTAGAGATGATCAGTTGGGAATAGGTATTTAGGTATTACTCAGTGTGAGTGCAATAATCAATGTTAGAGATGATCAGTTGGGAATAGGTATTTAGGTATTACTCAGCGTGAGTGCAATAATCAATGTTAGAGATGATCAGTTGGGAATAGGTATTTAGGTATTACTCAGTGTGAGTGCAATAATCAATGTTAGAGATGATCAGCTGGGAATAGGTATTTAGGTATTACTCAGTGTGAGTGCAATAATCAATGTTAGAGATGATCAGTTGGGAATAGGTATTTAGGTATTACTCAGTGTGAGTGCAATAATCAATGTTAGAGATGATCAGTTGGGAATAGGTATTTTGGTATTACTCAGTGTGAGTGCAATAATCAATGTTAGAGATGATCAGCTGGGAATAGGTATTTAGGTATTACTCAGTGTGAGTGCAATAATCAATGTTAGAGATGATCAGCTGGGAATAGGTATTTAGGTATTACGCAGTGTGAGTGCAATAATCAATGTTAGAGATGATCAGTTGAGAATAGGTATTTAGGTATTACTGATTCAAAGTTAATGCGATCTAATGCAAAGACAGTCATACATATATTTCGCTGCTATCTTCGCTATTTTGGGATCTCAGGTTAAGAACTATAGATAAAAGATTATTATCGGGTACATTTGTTACACGTATGTTTAAAATATTCATTATGGAAGTATATAATTCTTTCCTTAAATTAAACCTAATACTTCCTACATTTCAGAGCAAAATGGATTTCACCCTCGATCTCGGTTTTGCACAAAGGGCACAATCTTTCATTAACAGGTTTATATGGCCGTGAATACCTTCCTTTTTCGATTTCTAACTGGTGATTACTTATTCTGAGCTTTGTCAATGCAATTCTATGCTTTGCATTTTGTATGTAATTAAGGTAATGCTCATCTAGGGTATCCATACTAAATTTCCAGCTGGAAATTTTGGCTTAAACAGGAGTACCCATCGGAACTGCTCCACAAAATATCCGCTCCGCAGGCTGAACTTGAGCTGGCTGGGAATTTCAATATTTGAGAGATCCTTGCTGGGATTTTGTTCTAACCGCAACTTGCAATGACTTTGTACCAGATATTGTCGATTCTGACTGGGAAACCTGGTGCGCGCGCGGCCGATCAGGCGGTCCCTGGACACATCCATCAAGTTCATTGCGGAATTAGTATTCCCACAGGCAGCCCAAGCTCTGTATTTGCACTGTGTGACTATTATTTCACAAAATTCTCAGATAAAGAAAATAAACTTACCTTAAGAGTTTGTTGTTGTCCTGTTGTTTCTCTGGGGTTTAGAAATGGCGGTTATGGGGCATTTCTCTCACTTTGGGTTTTTCTCTCTTCTCTGTCTAAAAGAAAGGAAAGGCTGCACACTCAAATTCAAACCACGAGTCACTTGAGGACGATTTTTCGCACGAAAACCCGTCCGATAGGCGTAATTTCCTCCGTCAGGTGAAAGGTAGATAGTTTTTCTTACCTTTCAGACTTGAGAAATCATTATCCTAACTCTTCCAAATGAATTCATTTCTTTGAAAAAGCCCTCTCATTCTTCGTCAGAAACTACGTGTTTGCATCAATTCGGTCATGATCGTTGCAAACTCGGCTGCCTGGTCTGCTGACAAAATTCCTCTTTCCGGCAGAGGGACAGTCGATAAATTGCCAGATACTTTACTCTCTCCCCACGGGGTCTAACGTGCCGCCTATTATTTGAAACTGGTCTATAAGTGAATCGGCTCTATGATAAAGTGGTGTAGAGCGCGCGCTAGAACATAAAGTATTCACTTTAAACCAAAACTTTCTTCACAGAAGTACTCAAAACTTTTCGGAGGTTCATAAGCTATCAAAATTGCAAAAGGGTGATAGGCACTTTAAGGATAAATACCCCAAATCAAAGAATCTCAAGGCACGCGTTTTATAATCTGCTTTTCTGATTAAGTGTCTTTACAAACAAGAGCCGCAATCACGTGATAGTTGGGATCTCGTGTCTATCGTGTATGTCACGTGCCGTGTTTTTAATAAATTCTGCCATTATCTTTACATTTTAAGGGTATAAATAAATTTTACTGTTAGGGCATTTTTTTTACATAACAGCTGACACTTAAATTCTGGGATTTATAACACTTAACACTAAAAAACGAGGCAATGACACTTAACAGTAAACCCCATCTACACCCTCTAGTCACTATTAAAGTAAAGAAATCAGAACATATCACCCCTGTACTCCGTCAACTGCTCCACGGGCTTCCAGTTAGATCTAGAATAAGTTATAAGGTAGAGCACGTATAAAGAGTCTGGTCCCGGATTATATTTATGATCTGCTACAGAGATATAAGCCAGCCCATACTTTAAGATCCTCTAGTTATAACTTGTTGTCCATACCAAAGTCAAATACTTTGTATTATGGTGATAGAGCGTTCTCGATCTACGCTCCAAGACTTTGGAACTCTCTTCCGTCTAGCATCAGGAGTGCCGACACTGTTAATGTATTTCTTTTTAAATCAGTAGCTTACTCGATATTACTAGAACACGTGTAAGTAGATAGTTTTTATTATTTTTAGTTTATTTAATACTATCATTGATATTGAAAGAGCATTGAACGCGGTATAATGCTCCTAAAACGTATGTATGTTTTATTTTTATAGACTTCGATTATTTATATGATGAATTAATGTAAGGATTGTAATGCGCATTTAAGTATTTTTATAGGAAATGCGCAATATATGTAATAAATAGTATTATTATTATTACTTATTACCCCGACTAATGACAGACAGATATAAGTATTTTATTGCCACTTTGCAAAGTATGCTTTACATTAGTGTGAGTGCAATAATCAATGTTAGAGATGATCAGTTGGGAATAGGTATATTTAGGTATTACTCAGTGTGAGTGCAATAATCAATGTTAGAGATGATCAGCTGGGAATAGGTATTTAGGTATTACTCAGTGTGAGTGCAATAATCAATGTTAGTATAAACCAACTAGTGGACTATTACAAATCCTGCATTCTGATTGGCTACGCTACTATAGGTCTATTTGTGATAGCCCATGGTAGAGAAAAACCGCACGCATTTTCATGAAATAATAACATTTCTTCAACTTCAATTTGTTTCTTTCTGTTATTTCTACTGTCCGACTAGTTAGTTTATACTAAAACAATTAGACCTCTCGCCCTCATGGGCTACGAGTTAAATAGCCCATTCGGCTGCGCCTCATGGGCTATTGACTCGTAGCCCATTCGGGCTGCGGGTCTAATTGTTAATTAGAGATGATCAGCTGGGAATAGGTATTTAGGTCAGTTACTCAGTGTGAGTGCAATAATCAATGTTAGAGATGATCAGTTGGGAATAGGTATTTAGGTATTACTCAGTGTGAGTGCAATAATCAATGTTAGAGATGATCAGTTGAGAATAGGTATTTAGGTATTACTGATTCAAAGTTAATGCGATCTAATGCAAAGACAGTCATAAATATATTTCGCTGCTATCTTCGCTATTTTGGGATCTCAGGTTAAGAACTATAGATAAAAGATTATTATCGGGTACATTTGTTACACGTATATTTAAAATATTCATTATGGAAGCATATAATTCTTTCCTTAAATTAAACCTGATACTTCCTACATTTCAGAGCAAAATGGATTTCACCCTCGATCTTGGTTTTGCACAAAGGGCACAATCTTTCATTAACAGGTTTATATGGCCGTGAATACCTTCCTTTTTCGATTTCTAACTGGTGATTACTTATTCTGAGCTTTGTCAATGCAATTCTATGCTTTGCATTTTGTATGTAATTAAGGTAATGCTCATCTAGGGTATCCATACTAAATTTCCAGCTGGAAATTTTGGCTTAAACAGGAGTACCCATCGGAACTGCTCCACAAAATATCCGCTCCGCAGGCTGAACTTGAGCTGGCTGGGAATTTCAATATTTGAGAGATCCTTGCTGGGATTTTGTTCTAACCGCAACTTGCAATGACTTTGTACCAGATATTGTCGATTCTGACTGGGAAACCTGGTGCGCGCGCGGCCGATCAGGCGGTCCCAGGACACATCCATCAAGTTCATTGCGGAATTAGTATTCCCACAGGCAGCCCAAGCTCTGTATTTGCACTGTGTGACTATTATTTCACAAAATTCTCAGATAAAGAAAATAAACTTACCTTAAGAGTTTGTTGTTGTCCTGTTGTTTCTCTGGGGTTTAGAAATGGCGGTTATGGGGCATTTATCTCACTTTGGGTTTTTCTCTCTTCTCTGTCTAAAAGAAAGGAAAGGCTGCACACTCAAATTCAAACCACGAGTCACTTGAGGACGATTTTTCGCACGAAAACCCGTCCGATAGGCGTAATTTCCTCAGTCAGGTGAAAGGTAGATAGTTTTTCTTACCTTTCAGACTTGAGAAATCATTATCCTAACTCTTCCAAATGAATTCATTTCTTTGAAAAAGCCCTCTCAATCTTCGTCAGAAACTACGTGTTTGCATCAATTCGGTCATGATCGTTGCAAACTCGGCTGCCTGGTCTGCTGACAAAATTCCTCTTTCCGGCAGAGGGACATTCGATAAATTGCCAGATACTTTCAGTCTCTCCCCACGGGGTCTAACGTGCCGCCTATTATTTGAAACTGGTCTATAAGTGAATCGGCTCTATGATAAAGTGGTGTAGAGCGCGCGCTTCGAATCCAACGATTTGGAGTTCGATTCCCACACCAGCCCGTAATATTTTTTTTATTTTTTTTCTCCTTTCTCAGTTTTATTTAATCTTTTGTCCTCTATTTTAAGCTTTTTTTTCAAGCAGAGGCTCCCCAATTCCTTGTAAAATCTATAAGTGCCGCTTTGGGTGCTCGGGAAATATTATATGTCCCAAATTATTCATAGTTAACAAAGGGAGCTTTGTGACGGTAAAGCCCCTATTTTACAACTCTCCACTTACAACATCTAGGCTTGGCTAGCCGAAATATAGTACGTTTAAAACTATATACACGTTGTTTTAGCTTTGCTATAGTCCTCAGGATAGAGTAAAAAATCTATCCGCAGTCTGTGGCTTCCGGTTGACCTTTTCGACATTATGCGGCGCCAGAGTGGCGCGGTGTTCAAATATATGCACTTGAACGACTTGAACAGTGTAAGCTGATTGGTTGTGGGCGAAATACCTCGACTTGGAAAATAATAATAAACACTTGCGATTTAAGACTCGGGCCTGCCCACATGCAGCCCGAGTAATAAACACTTGCGATTTCTGACTCGAGCCGGCCAAAGGCCTGGCCCGAGTAACAAGACAAGCGGAAAGCGGTCACTTTTTTCTCTCTCCATCAAATCGGCGAGCGTTTTTCATGCAAAAAACTGAATTCTGCACTGAATTGAGTGGAATAAAAGCTATTGACAGTCCGGCTCTTGGGTAAATATTATCCAAGTGTAGTACAATATTTGGCCATACAAGTCAGTCTTTCCACGTCAAAAAATCGACTAAGGGACCATTCATTATTTATGCCTGGGGGGGGGGGGGGGGGGGGGCTGGCAAGAATGAGGGGGGGGTCATCAAAAATTCAAGAGCATGAGAGGGGGGGTCACAGAAAAAAATAAGCATAGAAGGGGGGGGCTGTATATATTTTTGGGTGCATTTCCAGGCATCTAAGGGGCCGCAATTTTCAAAATTTTCCCCCATGGGAGCATCCCCAGACCCCCCCAGAGAAATACCTTGCTTTATTAAATAGTAATCAGCCAATCCAATGAGAAACATACAGAGCACCTAATGCAACCACCATTCAATTGTCTTGCCTAATATTTTGTTTGCCTCATCTTAATTTTGAAACTCTATTAGTAAAAAAATATCATCTAGATCCATCTGAAATTAATTAAAGGTAGGTTTGGGTGCAATTCCAGCGATCTCAGAAACCTTAATTTAAAAAAAAAATTCCCGGGCCCCCTTAGTAGAGCCGATCCACATAATGTTCAGTCCGTGTTTGGTCCTCTGTAAATGTAAAACTGTGAACAGTGTGAGGAAGGGAGGGGGGGCTCTATATTTTTCAGAATTGTGTGCGGGGGGGTTATGAATTTTTTGTTTTGTTTGGAGGGGGGGTCAAGACATTTTGTTGTTGTTTAGAACGAATCTTGCCAGCCCCCCACCCCCCCAGGCATAAATAATGAATGGTCCCTAACAAAGCACAACCCTCCAGTACATTTTCCTCAGAATAAAATACTTCGTAGTTTCTGGCCCTAAAATGTAACAATCCTGAATCGCTTGACATCATATTCGTAAATAATCTGCTTCTTAGACAACTTAAGTCAACTAAAAGAACTGCCTTCACACACACCTCTGGGACCAGTGTAAGACAAGAGCCGAGAAGCCAGATGATAAACGCTGGCTACGTTAACTTTCCTCAGTCTGCTAGCAGTCTCCATTTTAATATATTTATCATGGGTTACGTAACTAGCGCATATAGTGCGCAAGAATGTAGTGTTGTGTTAAGGAGGGAACCAAGGTTCATTAGCGCGACGCTAATATATATAGCAGAACAGTTGATGTTTATTCATTCGCATCCAACGCTCTTCGCGTCGTGTTCTAAAAAATGCCATCAGCCTAAACGGCCAGAAGACATGTCATATGAAAGTCCCGCTGCAGAAGAGCTGCCGGAAAATAGAGAAGAACCAATTGACTTCGCAGCCTCATTCTAGCTTTTAAAAACATATCTTGATCAGAAATTGGTTGTTCTCAAAGAGGATTTAAAAGATGATGCCTCATATACTACGGTCTCGATAACTAAGAAACTGAAAGAGTTCTCAGAAGTTACCTTCAAATACAAATACTAGTTATTGAATATTTGCCATTATCCAGGAGCCGAGTGGCTATCCAACTGGATAGATTAGCGTTAATCAGATATTGTAAGCCGATTGGTTATTTTCAATTAATAAACGTTGATTATCTGTACCTAAACGTATACTAGACAGTACGGTAGTTACCTTTGAGCCGTTTTTGCTGTACCACAGCTAATAATTGGCATTCCAAGGTTTTGGATGCCAATAAGATGAATGCCTACAAGGCTGCGTGCCTTGCATTTTACATATTTTGAATTGTTTCAGATTTAATTCGGGATCCCCTTCTACAACAGTTTAGCCATGTCCAAGACCCCAGACTTAGAGCTGGTTGACGCTTTACCAGAGGCCCTTATAGAGAGTAAGGCAAAGAACACACAGAAGAAATACCAGAGAGGCTTTGACTGTTGGAAAAAATTAAAGTGGGCTTCACAATTTTCCGAAGTGAGCGTTTTCCCCGCTTCTATTGATTATGTGTCATTGTATTTTCTTAGTTTAATTCAGACTTCTACCTCATGTAGTGTAATTAACGAGGTCCATTACGGTATTAAATGGGTTCATGAAATAGCTGGGTATGATGATCCATGCAGTTCGTCTGTAGTTCAAGCCGTCCTTGAGGCGGCTAGAAGGCTTTTAAGCGTTCCTGTTAAGAAAAAAGAACCGGTTACACCCGAAATTATTCAGTTACTGTTTACGCGTTTCGGCCTGCCCTCATCCAGTCTGTCAGACCTGCGGTTGCTTACTCTTTGTGTTCTATCTACTTTAGGATACACTGGTTTTTTGCGCTTCAGTGAATTAGTCAATTTACGACGTTGTGACTTTACATTTGAGAGTTTTCATAGAACACAGTAAAACCGATATGTATAGGGATGGTGCTTGGGTAGTGATCGCCCAAACCCACAAAACCACTTGTCCGGTCACCTTATGTCTTAAATACTTTAGTATGGGAGGCTTTGCCCCGGATTCAGAAGAGTAAATTTTTCGCCCAATGTCATATTTCAGTAGAGAAGATTGTTATAAGTTTCGAAACCTCTCCCAGTTATCTTATTCCAGAGCTAGGGAAATTGTTTTAAAAGCGTTTGAGTCGATCGGCCTCGAGAAAAAGGACTACGGGTTACATAGCCTAAGGGCAGGTGGCGCTTCCGCGGCAGCTAACTCGAATATCAGCGACCGATTATTCAAAAGACACGGCCGCTGGAAATCAGAACGCCAAAGACGGGTACATAAAAGATAACATTGAATCGCTTTTATCTGTTTCCAGATCATTGGGTATTTAATTTTGTTATCTTCCCGTCGGTTGAGCGGGTGAGCGAATTAGAATATAACCAATATTCAATAGAGGTCTCAACGTGCAGTGACCTTCAAGTATGTATTATTTCGCAAATTACAGCTTCGCAAATTATTACAACTTCGCAAATTACAACTTCATCGATTTTCGTTTCGCAAAATACAGTAAGCCTAGGAAACACACTGGGCTGTTACAAAATTCAAAATACTGTAACTCAAAAACGAATTACCGTATCGACATGAAATTTGTGAACAATATGAGAATACCAATATCTAAATCACATTAAAAGACAGCTTTATAGGTATATTATATTATTGACGTCACATGCAAACGAGGTTATTGACCAAGCGCGAGGTCGGTGGGGGAATATTGGTCGAGTTGTGTTTTGGAAAAAAGAATCGAACGAGACCAATATCATCTCATCCAGACCGAACAAGCTTGGTCAATAAATGTTTTATTATAAATGGCTTTGTGCTTTCGCTTTGTTCCAAAGATACCATGCATTGCAGTGTTGTTTTTTTCGGAAACTACAGTAGCATTCTCTCCGATTGGTCAGCTGAATGAGATGTGATACCTGATTGGTCAGCTGAATGAGAAGTGATACCTGATTGGTCAGCTGAATGAGATGTGATACCTGATTGGCTTTCAAAGTTTAGCGGTAGATTTGGTTTGAAATTAAAATTTTCAAATGGGTCAAAATTACTGAAGATGCTAGAAAGGAATTATATGGCCATAATTAAAACGTAGGATTGAAAGGAATTTTCCATGAGACGGTAGAGGGGCGTGTCAAAATTTTGATGGCGTCAAAACTCTATCCACTGCCTTTTTAGCTATTACACAAGTTAAAGCTTGACATATCAGTTAGTTTGCTCAGGCATGAAGACTAATTTCTATATCAAAAGTCGCTGATGCTCACATGTTTTTCCTGTCAAGTTCCAATTCAAAGTGAAGCTTCGGCAATGCTCCGCGTTTCTCCTAGGCCTGTACAAAGGAAATAATTATACTGAAGATGACAATTATTATACAATTTTGTTTGTTACAATTAAACAATTTTTTTTCAAATTATCAGTGTTATACCCATGGTTGAAATAAAATGATGTTAGAAATTTATTTTCCTATATCAGTAGAAACGCCCATTCACAACCACTAAGAAGTGATTGCAGACGTCATGTAATTAGCATTTTGGACATTGAAACCTCCTTAACTCAGCGGCACAGCATTCAAAGCAAAATATATTTTACCATTCTACTATTCACTTGATTTAGAATTGATATCTAAAATAAAAATATATTGTTTATAGGCACTTTAAGCCTTGCAAATAAGATATATTTAAAAAAACTCATGAATAATTCATGAAGCAAAAACGAAGGAAATCACCGAGTGAGAAGCGACCTTTAAGGTGGCCCGCGGCTATTTATTTTGGCAACGGGGGTCTTTTTAAATCGCGTTTTTGAACAGCTAAACATTATCCGATTTCGGAGATGGATTCGTTCCATTTTACTTTCAACGAGTGCCTAACCTCCAAGGTCTGTGACAGGCAAGTTTCAGGTTAATCGGCACCATACAAGTTTCTCAGCAAACACCTGATCAATTTTAACCTTAAAATATTATGCTCAGGCATCTGGTTCAACTGCCGGAGATATATTACAGCAACAATTAAATCGTACATACCATATGGAAGTTCAATACCACTTGAAACTTCTGTGCCAATGTCAAGAAGTTCGGAAAACTGCAACTAACGTTATGCGGCGAACGAAGTAAGATAGGATATTGCTGAATATTTGCGAAAATCGAGAAATTTGTATTCATTTGGCGTAAAAAAAATTCACTCGTTTGTTTTTCTTAAATTCCTAATATGACTTACAGTAGCATATTTTAAAGTATCTTACCGAGTTTCAGCGCGCTTTGACCATACGCTTTTGAGAAATAAAGGCTGTAAACTTCAGCTTGTGCGAGACTTCTAAAATCTAAATGCTTGGAAAACCCCTCATGTTCGCTAATTTATTCAATGGATTTGTTTTGAATTTCCGCACGGGTTCTGCCACTCGGGAATCGCGAGGCAAGGAATAACTAAAATTATTGTTGAAATTAAAATGAGGATTACATTGTAATTCATGCGACTGTGTGCAGTAACCCATGAAGCAGGTGTTACGTGCTATGTCCACATGGTAGTAAGTAGAGATGAGGGGAGAACATTTGAAGAACGTTTCCACAGTAGGAAGGAAAAAGAGGAAGTACAATGTAAAAGGTTTACCTAATCTGCGTTGTGAGATATTGTCGTCACTATCACCTCCTAAAACCAGGAATATGAGCCGAGAATCTCCAAACGACGCGGCGCAATATCGGGTTGTAAACTGGGGGTAAGCGTTCGAAGCAGCTTGAGAAGTGTACAAAATGTGGTGCTGGGCCGCTGAATCTGAAGTGAAAGGAGAGCCGGCCTGGGCTTTATAACGAACATCAAATGCATTCCATGTAATCACATTAATGTAATCCGCAATGATGAAGTACATGAAGACGAGAATAAGCGTGGTCCAAAGAGAAGCAAGTTGAATGAACGGTGTGTTCTAGGAACCCTCCACTCTGGGAATGGTCATTCTCAGCTAGGACATTTCTTCGCCCCCATGGACGTAGAATGGCTGAATTCTAAGACTTACAAGAAGACGGAGAGAAGGATGGGACAATGTATAGAAGAGGTGGCAAATGCGAGTTGTAAGCAGTGGCTTGAGAAAGAGAAATGTGAAGCCGAATATACCAAAGATCTGGCCATCTCATACGACATGGGGTGGCAAAAAAGAGGCAATGCGCGAAATTCAAGAACCGGTCAGGGAACTGCGGTGGGAGCAAAAACAGGAAAAATCCTTGATTTTGCTACAAGAAATGCGGCTTGCCGGATATGTGAAAGCGCAGCAAAAGGTAATAAGGAGCCGTATCCACACGATTGCAGGAAAAACCACGAGGGAAGTTCAAAATCGATGGAAGCTGTAGCAGCTGTTGAAATCTACTTGCGCGCAAAGGACAATGGGATCCAGTATAGCACCTTTATAGGAGACGAGGATAGTACAACAATTGCTCGTGTCAAACAAATAGCAGGTGTGTATGTTCATAGCAAATATTGATATTAAAGGATACTTGCGCTTACCAATACAAGTAGGAGTGTCCGTCAGCCTGCAATTATACCTTTTGAACATATCTTTAGATTTTTGTAAAAGTATGAGTAAAACCGTTTCAAAAATTATCTAATCATTTGTTTATCCACAATGTCTGTCTAGATTATGAAGTCAGTAACCACGCCGACTTCACTCATGTAAAGAGAGCATTCGGCGGCGAATTATACAAGGCTAAAGCGCAGATCAAGGCCGGACAGGGAAGTCTACTTTCTGATTCGGTGATTGCTTACCTTGATAAGTGTTTCTCGTACGCCCTCTACCAAAATAAGAATAATGAGGCTGGGTTGAAAGACGCACTAGAAGCCATCATTCCTCACGCATTCGAGCACCACGCCCATTGCAGTAAGGCGTGGTGTGGCTACCATAAAAATCCAGCGGAGTACAAGCACTCCGATCTACCCAATGGCCAGAACCTGGTGGGAGAAGGATTGCGGAGCTGCTTGAATGACATAGTCAAGAAGTATACCACCTCAGAAATGCTAAAAACCGCTGTCATCGTCACAGATAAATGAGGCCGCTAACAGTGTGATAGGGACAAAATGCCCGAAAATACGATACTACGGCGGTAGCGAGAGCAACGACTTTAGGGTTGCCGCTGGAGTAGCACAAGTCAACCAAGGTAATTATCGACTCAATTAAGCAAAACTGTAAATTGCAGGAAAGTGGGAAAACAACAAGTTACTTCAATCTTTCACGCTATTGTCTGAGAAAATCAAACAATCAGATTCAGTAAGAAATCAAACTCAAATAAGTTTGGGTTTTACCTCGAAATCTGGTTGTGAATATTCGCTTCTATAGGTTTGGGCTGTATATATTAATTATTAGCTAATACTTTTCCTCTTGGTTTGATGTATCGATTCTTAGTGGAGCCTCATTGTACACTAGGCTATAATGAAAAATTATAGCATAATTGACTCGCGGCTTTCTTGACATTTTCTAGGATGTGGGTATATCGCCAATGTTATGGCTGACATGGGTATTGCAAGTGGCAATGCATGTAATAACTACATCAGGCGTGTCTCAGCCAAGCAAAAACTAGACAAGGAGCGAAAATAGTATAGAAGAAATGATGAAGAGTAAGGGATTCAAAATTCGCCCAAATTCGCTGAAACTACGTACAGACACAGCCAAGAGACAGATTATAGACACCAGGTAAGTTTTATTCACTTTATTACAGTATATTTATCGAAAAGCCAGATTAAAAAAATCCCATACAAACCCTTATAAATGAAATTTACATAAACAGAGCTTGGGCTTCCTGTGTTTTAAACGGCTTCAAAAACGCTTTAACAATGCAATGAAAGAAAGACGCACATCTCAAGGGAATGGTTACTTAATGAACCATTGAACCTTTGTATCCACAACGCCATGCAAAATATTCGAGTAATCACCGCCTGCAAGTACGAACATCTCAAGGGAATGACATGAAGAAATTACCATACTATGTTGTTTGAAGCGGCGTTTCGCAATGCAAGAAGAACCTGCACTTGAAGGATTTGGTGTCGTGGCTTACCTCGATAAAGTTCAAGACTTGGAAAGCGATGTGACTGACATGACGGCAGACTCTAAATTTTTGACTCCGGCACAAGATATGTAAGTTTAATGCACGTTTTTATTATTTTACGGCTTTGAGTTTGGTTTAATAATTGGAACTAAACAGTGGCTCGGTAAACAAGTAATGGTATTGGATAACTTCATTTAAAAAATATTATCTGTGTATCTCGGTAGTCTGCTGATATTAGTAAATTTAGTGCAAAATTTATTATCTAGGTACCCTGTACTTTTTGCTAGTTTGGGTCTTTATCAGTGAATTCTTAATTAGGATGAAACTTTATATAAAATTTCATGTTCATTAGTATTCTTTATATAAAACGTTCATCCTCATTAGCAATTCAGTGAGAAAGCTGAAACATCAATAGAAATTCCATTGTCTCAATCATTAACCCCGTTTCCCTCTGGGACAAAATTCAAATCCGTCCGCGGGCCTTTTAGAATGATGAGATTTTATCAGGTATAAAGGAGCATGCACGTGACTGATTTGCTTCATCTGGTTGGACAAAATGCTCATTAATTATTCATGAGTTTTTGAAGTGGTATTGAACTTCCATATGGTATGTACGATTTAATTATTACTGTAATATTTCTCCGACAGTTGAACCAGATGCATGAGCATAATATTTTATTTCTCAAAAGCGTATGGTCAAAGCGCGCTGAAACTCGGTAAGATACTTTAAAATATGCTACTGTAAGTCATATTAGGAATTTAAGAAAAACAAACGAGTGAATTTTTTTTACGCCAAATGAATACAAATTTCTCGATTTTCGCAAATATTCAGCAATATCCTATCTTACTTCGTTCGCCGCATAACGTTAGTTGCAGTTTTCCGAACTTCTTGACATTGGCACAGAAGTTTCAAGTGGTATTGAACTTCCATATGGTATGTACGATTTAATTGTTGCTGTAATATTTATCCGGCAGTTGAACCAGATGCCTGAGCATAATATTTTAAGGTTAAAATTGATCAGCTGTTTGCTGTGAAACTTGTATGGTGCCGATTAACCTGAAACTTGCCTGTCACAGACCTTGGAGGTTAATAGGCACTCGTTGAAAGTAAAATGGAACAAATCCATCTTTTCGGTTTTGAAATATACGCTCTTTCTTAAAAAATGTTTTCGAAAATCGCTTATATCTTAAGCAATTCTTTGTTGATCACTTTCTAATTGTACTTTTTATAAAATTCGAGGATTCTTTATTAAAAGTTCAAAAAATCTCCGAAATCGGATAATGTTTAGCTGTTCAAAAACGCGATTTAAAAAGACCCCCGTTGCCAACTGATAAATAGCCGCGGGCCACCCCTTTTTTAAGAGAGGATCCATGTGAAAACCATGCAGACGAGTCTACAGTGCACCTCTCCGATTTCCTTTAAACTTGGCACACATTTATATCTTAACTAGCTAATGTCCCATGTGAAATAGTTTGGCTGAAATGTAAAAGGCCTTTGAGATATGACAATCAAACTGTTTGACCCCCTGAAATGCTCAAAATCAGAGCAAAATATACCTTATGTTGTAACATGTCGCAATCGCAAATGATTTTAAGTGGAAAGATAATATTTTTACCTGCTTTAGTACTAAGTCCCGTCAGCATATTAAAACCAAAATCAACTAATTTTATTTATATTTTGTCGCTTCTGTCGAATTTTTATTTAACGCTACTTTAATAGGTCTTTTTAAAACCCGATAAATGCTGTCTGGCAATGGCCGTTTGCAGAGTTGCGTCCTTCTTTTCTTTGAATTTAGAAATATTTCTAGATTGACTTACAATAGATCTTTGCATCTGGTAAAAAAAATCTCTGTAAAGTTAATGCTGGGTTAGAGAGTACGCACTCTCAAAATCCGCAATGTTCAGTTATTAAACAAACGACGATATGGTGACAGGGCGATTTTTTTCCGATTAAAATCGAAAATACGGTGAACTTCACATATTTTCTGCCAATAATTGCTTTAAGAATTCGAATGCACATTCATTTTCAATATTATCTTAGTTTTGAAGGGTGACCAAGTCCATCACCCGATATGCAGATGTCTAAAGTGACTGAATTATTGTCGAGTTTGTACGTAGTCAAAGCTGAAAAATAGGTACTCATAGTTTATGGCAGTATCTTCATTTAAAATTGTTTGATTGGATCAAAGACAATGAATTTTCTTTGAATATGATATATAGAGGATTTCAAACTACGCTACGCTTTAAATACAGCTTCTAATCCGGCGAGTCACTATGAATTTTGCGAGCCTCTGTAGCGGGGTGAATGAGTGACAAGTAGAAATGCACGTACAGTCGTATTTAGGTTCTTCAGCCGATTCTCTATTCAAGTTTTTAGTTTTTATTCTGTAAAGAAACGATGTTTTCTTTTCATAATAAAAAAAACCCTAATGGTTTCGTTTTCTTGGAAGCCCTTTATTATATGCTCATCGAATAGTTGGCCAAGTTAGAACCGTTTAGATTCAGCAACGGGAAGCCATTCTGATGTCGTTACTACCTTGTTACGGACTCAATTTGTTTCAATCTTGTGCATAATATTCTGTTCGTTCCGTTGAAATACCAAAATGTGTGTATAATCCATGAAATCAAATGTGGTATCACCGAAATAGATGAAATCCCTTCAGTGATATAATGATATCTCAAGAATTGCGTGACAGGAACTGCGTGTAACGTCTGCACGTGTATTTCCCGCCCTATCCACGAGATGGATTTGGACTTGATCAAGTGCTCATTTTGTGTATATTCAACGAGGGAATGTGGCATATCTTCTCGGCGTTACCAGGGAAAAACAACTATATTACCGTTGAAGGCATGTCCCGACCCCCTTACTAAGAATTGTATGAAATGCCTTGGCACTTGGCGCGGATGTTGTTAATGGCGCGTGTCAAGTAAAATTATCATAAAACCTATAAATATTTTCACCTGTACTGTACTGTCTAGACAGGGTATTTTATTTATTTTTGATTTTAGGGCGGGGTGGTAATGCACTAGTCAAAGTTAAACCCCCCTCCTCCTCCCCCAACCCGGGACAGGGTGGGAGGGGGAGGGGGGTGGGGGTTTATTTAGACTAGTGCATAATGGCTCACTCTGCTTAAAGCTGCCTGTGATACACTTGTATGCGATTTGTTACTGTCGTCCTCGTATCACTTTATAGCGGAGCTCGTTGCATAAAAAAAACAAAGAAAATCAATATGGAAAACAAAAGATAAAAGAACAACCCACACAAGTGAAAAAAAAATCACGCTGCGCGCCTCGCCCGCTCGCAGACGTAAAGGTCGGTACACACGAAGGGACAAGTCACGTGTCCTGATATCCTGCTCCTCGCGGACACCGGACATCCTACAGCTGAGAAACTACAAACCTCGTACACAAAGAATAACGTATTTCTTTACAGTTTTAAGGTAATAGACCAGTTCGCGGTTTATTATAATTCCGACATTTTGAAAGGGGTGTAAGCATGGCGCGAAATACAGTGTTTGTATGGGAATCCGATGACAAATAAAATCCGTAAAATCGAATTTCTGAAATATTCTTCAGATACCAGGTAAAAGATTAATTGATCGAAATTTGAGGGATGTAGCTGTGCTGGGAAGCATGCAATCGTGGATTTAGTTTTCCATACATTTGTCTGTAAAAACGAGTCAAAGTCCGCGGGAAAATTTGCGCAAAAAAAATCAATCTTCCAGGAAGGAAAACATTTTTCTGAAGCATTTCAAAGACATTTTTTTGTTTCGATGAGGCAAAATTTGCTTCCGCAACAATGTTTTCACGTTGGCTATGGAGGAAAACAATGTTTACTAGGCTCCAGTGACACACAGTATATGTGTTTCTTAGCAACACAAACCCAGACCCCACCGGCAAGACAATTTGACACAGTGCGCATTCGTTAGTTGTTTTTTTGCAGCAACGTTTCCTCGGATATCCACCCGTGCAGCAAAACATTTGTATGCTTCCTGCTCGTTCAATTAGCCACCCAGGCAACATTAAGAGAAACAGAGAAGCGCAGTGTTCGCGCCTACGCCTTTTCGATCCCTCGTGCCTCGATCGGATGATCACGTAAAATGGCGGTCCCGTCTCACGCAATCTCGTTCTCATAACCCGCGATCTTTTGGCCAGTATCTTGGCGCTGGTCAAAAGATCGCGGGCTCTGGGAATGAGATTGCATCTCACGACGCTCGTATTCATCAGCAGCTGTGTATCACAGGACGCTAAGGAACCACTTTGGACGTTAAACAAATATCTGGCAGTGACCACCCTCAGTGCTTGTTGGTCAGCCGCATTAATGGCAAGATAACTAACATAACTACTCATGCTTGTAAACTTTGTGGCTTATCGTGTGTCTGAACAAGCGCCCCGCACATACATGTATATGTAAATCCAGCGTAATTCAGGTCTGGATAAAGTCTGTCACGATCCACACAATATGTTTCATCGTTCACCCAGATGTTTTCTGAACCCTTTTCTAAGATAGTTTGTAGCAATAGAAACATACGTCAGACATTTCTGAACTTCGCTTTTCAGGATAGCACTGCGCTCCAGTTCGGCACCGACACAGCTGATTAGGTCATCCCAATAAAATGCAAATACGTAGAGAGCTAGGAAAAGAGGTGTAGTTGAAAGAATGTTCTTCAATTCTTTTTTTTTAACTTTTCCCAAAAATTGGGTCAATGTCAAGCTTTGTATTTTTGTTAACTTTTCCAAAAAAAATTGGGTCGGTCTGGCGATTGGAAACGGAACATTTTATTGGGATGGCCGTATGTGGGTCGTGTGAATATACAGGATATATGCACGGGATGTTAGAAATCATTTATAATTCATTGTTGTGACCTTGTGAATGAATGTATGCAAACATTTGACCCCATAACAGTTACATAGATCAGGTGCATCATGTAGGCCTGAATAGATTGTGCTCGGCAACTTTTGAGCAACTTCTGGAGTTTTGAGCAACTTTTTGTACTGCAAGCAACCTAGAGCAACTTTTGCCTTCCTTGGCAACTTTTGAGCAACAAATAATGATAAAACACCCAAATTATCCCAAATGTTTCTGTTAATTGAAACTGGTCGACACTAAGAATGCTGTAGACGTGTATTGAATAGTATTGACCCTGCAAATGATTAACATTCCTTTGTTTTCTACTTTCCGTGCATGAATTAATATGCGCCCACGAACTGGACAGCAGCTATCTATTTAATATCGCCCGCGAATTATCCAGAGGCTTCAGTCATGATTAGATACAACAACGCAAAGAGGCTGTAAACTTTATCACCGTATGTGGTGTCTATAGTCAATATCATGAGATTTACTCATTAGAAACTACTTTACTTCATTAGAAAGTACTACTATTGGTAGTTATGTTGAACTTTAAGATTATATTGAATTACACATCCAACATTCCATGTTTTAAGTTGTTATCTAGAATAAAATGGCTCGCCAAAGTGAGCAACTTTTTCAAATTTTGGTGGCAACTTTTTCAATTTTTGGCAACTTTTGAGCAACTTTTAGCCTTTTTTTGGAGCAACTTTGGCTGGATTTGCTAGCACAATCTATTCAGGCCTAGCATCATGGGTAATTTTAACCTATAATCAGCTTGAAAAAAAATAGGGTTTTGCAAACAAAATTATGTAGATGTATTAAGTAGTGAATTATGATTATTTTCAGTTCTGTTTCATGAGATTCATAAATATTTCAATATAAATTACCCACTCTGGTATATATGTTGGGCACCACAGACGAAATGATAAAACACCGGATCTCCTAGCGTGTAGGGATCTGATCAGCAATATATATATATATAAATAGACAAGAAAGGAAAGGCTGATTCAACGGTAGAGAGTTTTTTCTTCCAATATTCCACATGGAATGTACACATCTGTGTTCGGGCTACCTGTGGTACACAACAGCAGACTGGGTTCTAGTCCTAAATAAAATGGCGGATGCTACAAAGCCATCTGTATAAACTATAATGGGTAAATGTTCTTTCGGTGTAAAATCGACAAGAAGATAATTATCGTAAGTTGTGGCTTCGAGACCATGACAGAGCTGGGGAGGAGAGCACAAATAAGGCTAGAATCAGGTATGCATTTATCGCTGATTCATCCTTCGTATTAATACTAATTTCTCTTATTTTGAAGTTGATTGTTAATTAGTTGTTGTTTATTGCAAAACCATAGGCATAAGTGACAAATAAATCACCCAGTTATTTTAGGGCTATGTTTCTCATTCCTGTCCGTTATTTGTTCCGTTATTCTGCACACGATACAGCTTGCATCTGGCGTTGATTGTTTATTTACGTTGGACCCGGGCGTTGGGAGTATGTTACTTTGGCCTCACTGCTCCTAAGCTGAATAAACTTTACAAACTTTTTAGTCCCCAGTTGTATTTCCAAATGACTGATCTACAAAATAATAACTCTCTCATCTTCTACAATTTCGCCGCATCGATAGTATTCGAATGTCATTTTACCCTAAAATTTGACTTTTTGAAAAATAATTTCGGAAGTCACTTGTACATGAAAGCCTTACTCCTTGAATACTGAATATTTTTTGCCACTTATATCATAATTAAATTGCAATTGGTCGTGTTTATGCTGTAGAAACGTTTTGTGTATATAGCTTATATGGTTTGTTCAAAAATATTCTGTAAACATGACTAAAAATACATAGTGGAAATACCCCTCAAACTGAGGCAGTTCGTACTGACCCCCATATCTCTACCAATATTCTACCAAGTCTAATGCCAGGCCAATAGTAACATATGTGCAAAATATGAACAAAATCTGAGATGTACCATGTAGACTCATTTTTTCAGGGTGCACGGTTTTCACATGGATGCCCTCTTAAATGTGATAAAGATTTCATTCTAATTTACATAAACTTTAACTTGGATTTTCTCCGCCGAAATAGATCGTATCGCCAAAATAACCGAATTACACGACTCTAGAAATCTAGACGTTTTTTAAGCCGTTTAAAAAAACTTGCAGCACGTGTTTTATCAGGTCTAAAACTGACTCATTTTCTCGGGCTGCGCCCTCGAGTTTTAAACCTGATAAAACACTGCTGCTCGTTTATTAAACAGTACATAATGGTTGGACTAAAACTAAAGTTCTTAAGATAAAAATTACAAAGATATGTTGGTGTAGATTTTAATGTTGATGACGAGGGACGACAGGTTGTTTGCTCCTGTACACACCTGACAACATTAATTAATCGGTTGCCAAACACCCGAGACTGTTACCAGGAATCTTCGATGTGTTTATTTAGTGTCCACTTTGCATACTATAGCTAATTCCCACAAGGCAAAGGATCAACACGAACGTAGCAATATTTTCCTTACTCGTTAATTCCGGCAGTACACAGCAAATACTTACAGCCAGGAGCTCAGCACCAGGTAAATAAATCAGCTCATGTTACAGTGCGATTGTTACGAACCTCTTAATTCTTTGCTGCCTTTCAAGCTTCCTGTACTATAGTAAGTAAATAGGAGGGACCACAGACGAAATGATAAATAACCGAATCTCCTAGCGTGTACAGGGATCTGATCAGCAGTATATAACTTTGTTTGTTTTTAGCTGAAGAAGGCTGATTCTGTTCGTTTTTAGCTGAAGACGGCTGAATGGCCGAAACGTTCTAAATACAAACATTTTTTACAGTTATGAGTTGACTGTCTTTGTCGTTTCTATTAATCGGCTCCGGCTACGAGGAACCAAGGATTCACAGACCGTACTTTGCGAGAAATTCAATAAGATTAATAGAAATGGCAAAGACCGTCAACTCATAATTGTAAAGAAATTGTATTTAGAATTGTATTTACTATTAAATGTTTATAATACGAGCTAAGAAATTTTCTGGGGCAATCCGGCTCCTCAGTCCTCGCTGCTTAATCGTGCGGATTTAAGACGAAACATACGTCCTTGACAATATTGTGAGGCAGTATTTATTCCTCGCAGGACTTGATTAAATCAATATATGCATCTGCAGTCGTTGAACATACATTTATGTTTTTCCCCTTTGCTGTATAGTATAACCCTAAATGGTGCTGCATTGATTGAGCTTGTTTACTGGGCATTGCATAAGAATACATACACATGTTCTGGTGTTAAATGGCTATGGACAAAGGCCCATAGCCGCTTTAATTAAATGTACTATGTGTAAATCATAAAAGGTATATTTACATTATAAGTACCGTGATCTTAGCCCCGTAAAGGTGGGGGCAACAAAAACGCCAAAAGCATCATGAGGTAACTAATGATGCTACCGCCACCCAAAAGAAATGCAGCACCAAAAAGGACAAAGTTTATAAATTAATTAACTTCTGTAACAATGCATTGCACCTAAAAAGTGTGGGACTGCTGCCCTTGCTAATCAGTCCCACACCTACATAGGATACAAGTTAATGATGACGTAATGGAAATATTAGACTGCTGCCCTTGCTAATCATTCCCACAGCTACATAGGATACAAGTTAATGACGACGTAATGGAAATATTAGACTACTGCCCTTGCTAATCAGTCCCGCAGCTACATAGGATACAAGTTAATGACGACATAATGGCAATATTAGACTACTGCCCTTGCTAATCAGTCCCGCAGCTACATAGGATACAAGTTAATGACGACATAATGGAAATATTAGACTGCTGCCCTTGCTAGTCAGTCCCATAAATCTCATGAGTATTTACTTGATAACCAAGCCTTAAGACAAGGACCCTGAAGCGAATGAGAACTGCTGCCCTTGCAAATCAGTCTCATCGATTCAAGGTGACCCCAATAGCAACTTCCCCCGCAAGATACTAAAGTGGTAAATGAACGAATTATGTAAATTATTTTGTGAAGATAGTGAAGGAATACGAATGTATTTTTGGAAGGCATTTGACTTCCACCGGCCCAGTGTCCGAATCTGAGTGTCAGACATTCCTCGCTCTGCAGCATGAGTAGCAGCCCCTATACGAAAACTGACCTTTTTACCTAGATGGATCAAGCCCACAGTGCCTAATGGCTAATGAAAGCTGATCTGTAAAGGAGGTTCTAGATACCGGGGACCCATCCGCTGTGATAAACAGAGGACCCGCTACATTACCCCTGAGTTTCAGATAATCAGAAATTACCTGCACAGGACAACAAGCTATCTGGCGATGAATAACTATAGAAAAAGGGCGTTGGTTATAGTTGTGTTTGAAATTCATAAATGTAACCTTCAATGCTACTGTCTCCTGATTCCTATCTACAAGCTTGACAAGCTGATGTATCTGAAGAGGGGGGCTAGCTACTCTACTTGTTGATAACGTCATCTCGCCAACCCTTAGAAAGGCAAAAATGCAAGCATTTTCCTTACGAAAAAGACGAAGAAAACCAAACCAAACTTACCTTTCTTGTCGACCACGAGCACGAGGGAGCTTTTTGTTCAAAGAGTGAATGCAGGAAAGGTCTATATGGCTCTGCATTTTACACACATTCATCATTATGTGAAACCTCTTTCACCTTTCCCATCCTCTACACCACACGCACCTGAATACAATGGGCTCGCACTCCCTTAACCCTTGGTTACTTCTAGTTAATTTGTGTAAATCCAAGCTGCAAGGAATGCGAAGAATATAAACCAGTCAAATGATTGGTGCTTCCCTTCCCACCATCACCCAGAATCAATAGACATATCCAGTTCTGAATATAATTAAGTACTTGAACGATTGCCCAGTTAATGAGGAGCGGGAGATTGAAATATAAAGAAAATGGCGAAAACGCTTCCACTAGCTTACGTTTGAAGCGCTCTCGCAGCTTCATTTTTGAGAGAACTGATAAATCCTTTTCAATCGGCTTTTTAAAGCTAAAGGTCACATAAATCAGTAGAGCGATTGACCTCAGTTGTATCTTTCAAAAACTCATGTACCTTAGCCTTCTGAATCTAAGTGAGTTTTGACCGAATTTTGTATGGAAAACTTCTCCGTCCAATATTCAGGTCTCGATTTCTACTGAAATATAAGACGCACAAGTCATTTTCAATCGGCTTCTTGTAGACCCTAAAATAAGCTTTAAAACTATTCCTCAAGCTTCCCAAACGGTTAGAAAAGACCCTGTACCTTGGATAAAAAACTGTAAAAGGTTGAACTAAAACGGCATTTCGTGCCACTTATGATAATGTTTGTCTATTGACAATTATCAAGTAGCGTGGTGTTGAGTCCCATGGGAGGTGATTAAGATTCTGAAAGAACTTTAAAGCAGGCTAAATATATCAACTGCATTTTAGTTGCTTGGGTATCAGTTTTAGCAAAAGAAAAGAGAAGCTCGACATTATTCACATTCTGATTCTAAAAGACTATCATGGCTGATAATAATATCGCAGCTCTGTTTCAAGATTTTTGCACCACAGACAAGGAAAAAGCTGAAGCTTTGAGTTCCCACTACACTTCTGTCTTCACTCAAGAGAAGCTTCCTCCACCCATCATTGACAATTCACCCTACAAATCTGTTCCTGATCTGTTCATCACCAATGAAGATGTGGCTAAACAGCTTTCCTTGCTGAACCCAAATAAAGCCTGTGGACCCGATGAAATTCCGGCCAGAATACTAAAAGAACTTGCGCCAACCATTGCACCCTGGCTGTGCTTTATCTTTCAACGGTCATATTTTGAAGGTACACTACCATCTGACTGGACTAATGCTCTGGTCAGCCCAATTTACAAGAAAGAAGACAAGTCCAACCCAGCTAATTATCGGCCTATTTCCCTCACATGTTTATGTTGCAAAATCATGGAACACATTATCCTTAGCCACATTGCAAAGCATCTATCAGCCAATGATATACTGGTCAACCAACAACATGGATTCAGAAGACACTTTTCCTGTCGAAACCCAGTTGATCACTGTGATAAATGACTGGGCCAAAGGTCTAAATCAGAGTGCCCAAACTGATGTAATCCTTTTGGATTTCAGTAAGGCCTTTGATTCTGTGCCACACCGGAGACTGATTAACAAATTATACTATTATGGCATACGAGGGAAAACTGCTACATGGATCAATTCATTTCTCGTAAACCGCACCCAAATGGTCTCTGTTAATGGCACCCACTCCAGCCCAGAGATTGTAGCCTCTGGTGTACCTCAAGGATCTGTACTGGGCCCGGTGCTATTTCTCTTGTACATTAACGACATCACAACAAACATTAACTCAAATACGTTTTTTTGCTGATGACAGTGTTATCTACAGAGAAATACACAGTCATCAAGATCAAACCCTACTGCAGCAGGACTTGGACCAGTTGGAAAACTGGGCGAAACGATGGCAACTTAACTTTAATGTCTCAAAATGTTACCATATCGGAATAACTAACAAACAAGCCCCTCTGTCTCATAACTACATGTTAAATGGCAAATCCATATCTAGTGTATCTTCAACTAAATACCTTGGTATTACAATAACCAAAGATCTCTGTTGAAACAAGCACTGATGCAATAACAAGTAAGGCGAACAGCACACTTGCATTGCGGTTGGCCACGCAAGGGATTATGGTCGGCCACGCAAGGGATTGTCGTCGAAACGTCGAAGATATACTGTTTTTAAGGAGTGTGACCTGATTTATATAACCTGTATTTCGTCAGAGAAATTTTGTTTATGTGACGTGCTCGACGATCAGGTACATTAAGGCCTAGGGCTTTCTCTTTTCCAAAATGGCCGCCACAAATAATGAGGGGGTGGTCTATCTTTTCGTGCTTGTAAGATATTTTCAGAACACTTTGACAGATTCGATAAAGTCACGAGGCTAATACTTTCTTACAACAGTTTCCATGGAAACGTGACCTTTGAGCCGTAGATTTAAGAAAATTTGAAAAAAGCCTCCGGGACGAAGGTAGATTCTGTAAACATGGCGGTTATTTTAGTGCTATTGAATCAGGATTAGTGTATAGTTCTTGGCCAACTAGAACGGTTGGGAATTTTAAGGGGAAGGATAATTAAGGTAAATGGGAAATTTGATACCCTCCACTGAGTTTCTACGAAACCAGTGATTGGACCACAGGCTAACCATCCTCCCATTTCGTGTATTTGGACTGATAAACTAAACTACTAGTTGGACTGATAAACTACATGGTAAACTACATTAGTTCCATCCTCGTATTATATATTTTCCTGAAAATGAGATCAAAGGTCACAGGTTCACAGTCTTTGCCAGACCGTAAAAAAAGGAAAGTTTGCATTAGATATAGTGAACTCGATACTATCAGGTACAAGACCCCTAAGGGAGCCGGGGTGGCGCAGTGGTTAAGCGCTTCGCCTCTCACCTGTGGCCCAGGTTCGATTCCCGGACGCGGCGCCATATGTGAGTTGAGTTTGTTGGTATCTCGCCCTTGCTCCGAGGGTTTTTCTCCGGGTTCTCCGGTTTTCCTCCCTCCGATAAAACCAACACGCTAAATTCCAATTCGATCTGTGGATTAGCTGGCTTTATCAGCCCCATGGTTGTTTCAGCTCTCGTTAGAAATTCAGATTTTTTTTCCCACTCTTAAGGGGCGTGGTCATTCTTCATCCAGGCCTTAATATACCTCTGTTGTAGAGCTGTATATAGTTCTATTGAAGAGTTTCTGTCGATGGCAAAAGTGAAGACAATGTTTTCATACTTTATAGAGTCCTGTGCTTGTTCAAGTCGTTTCAAATCAATTCAAGTTGTAGTTGCGATACTAAGGTAAAACTTCTGAATGCATTCAACTGTTTATTGAGTTTTTTTTTACATCAGTGTACATGTATTAAATTGTAACGCAATGGCACGATTCACGGACAATTAATGGACATTAAAAGAGTTTGATCGAATCTGGTGTAATGTTTTTATTTGCAGTTAACTTATTTTAAATACATACGGAAACACCTAGCAGTAAATTGAAATTGAAACAACTTGATCCAATAAACTGTATTAATTCAGTCTTCCTTTTCGAGCTAAGTTTTTGTTCCTGAACTAAGAGCCACTGATTCCTGAAAACATTCCCAGCTTGAAGAATTCACCGGCTAAGAGTGCAATGTCAGCTAAAGTAGTAAAATGAAGGTTAAAAAAGGCCACGATTTGGAAAACAAAAACAAAGCAGACCTAGAGATAAAGGATTCTCTGTCAAACACGCATTAATTCAGTGGCAGCCAAAATATTTATAAATTTATGCACAACAAAATTTTGACTTACACTGTTAACAGTGTTAGAAATTCACCTCAAGCCATGCTTGCATCAGACAAAAACAAAAACTACGCTCAGTTAAATTATTTGACTACTACTTGGAAACTTCACAGATCCTAGGTTTTGGCTACTCCTATGATAGAAATGATATTTAGTGAGGTGGGCGTTTGAATTTTCACATTGCGTTAACAAAATGACTACAATCTAAGGCCTCAGAAAAGGCACAAAAGATGGAGAACTGTGGAGACCTTTTAGGTAAATGATTAATGAATAGTTTAAACCGTTAGGATATATTGGGCAGTATTGCTGAAGGGGTCAAAAGCCAACAATGAATATGAGACGAACCATGACCTTCCACAATAGCACGCGTTTTTAATATGATATTTAGACAAACATAGACATGTCTTTAGTTGGGCGCAACCAGTGAGTCTCGAATGTGAACCGAATACTATTTACATAGATATACTAAATAAAATATTTTACTAGGTTAAATCAAATCTAACAATGTCATTTCAAATTTTTAGACATTCAAAAATAAATTTGGCAATTGGATTAGGTGGATCAATAAAAAGTAGAAATAATTCTACTTCACTGTAACTTTTCACGTTTCTCTTTAAGATTTATTCTATTGATTCAAAAAGATGGTCCCGCACAGAATTGTATTTAGGGCATCGGATTAAAAAGTACCTTTCATCCTCAGTTTATTTTAAACATATTGGGCATAGCCTTTCTTCTGGTTTTAGGCAGGGTAAGGGAGCACGGCAGACTCCTGTTTTGTTTCACTCACGATCTATTCCTACAATGCGACTTTCCGCTGACAATAATTAATGTTGGCGCTCACGAGGGACGTAGTGCCGAGCGAGCTCGCTCGGCACAAACGTGTCTCGTGAGCGCCAACATTAATTATTGTCAGCGGAACTGAGTCGCATTGTAAAAAGATTTTCAAGAGGGTCTGAATTATGGAGCGGAATCAGGGTCAAATCGAGGTCATTCAGCTGAAGTGATGAGAGCCGGTGTTGAAGTAAGGCTTTGTACCTTTGAAGTGACGAACCCACTCTGAAGCGAGTACAGAATGATCAGTTCATCTGAAGCTAGAATCCAATGAAGACTAGTATCTTTGAAGTGATCATCCTCCTTTGAAGCGAGGATAGGCCTGCGGTACTTAAAAATGTTGGTCAGCGTCCTTTACCTACAGCTACGCGCGGAAATCGAGCATGCACGAGGGCAAAATGGAGAACAACGCCAACCGGCAAGTTCGAAGCATTTTTAAAACTGAAGCGGAATAATTGTAAGTATTTGTATTTTCGTTATGTCTTTGCATGCTTTAAATACCCGAACTGGGTGCATTTCATCTATGCGAACCACAGGCCGCCCAAGTTCTGACTGTATAACAAGGTTTGTATGAGAGTTCTTCCGATAACTCAGAATAATAACATAAATTTAGTTCCAGATAAATAAAGGTAAATAAAGAAAGAAGACTTACTTGAAGTTGTTTTGTCGTCCTATGTGTGTTTCAGGTCGCTAGAACGGTGTTTTATGGAATTCTTGAGTCATACGCTTCACTCCTCTAACCAGAGGGGAAGGCTGCACACTCGATCCAACGACGGCCTTCGCTCGAGGACGAATTATTCACAAAATATCAATCCCATCGGCGTTTACTCGGCAGCGGTAGAATCCACGGACATCAATTATCCCTCAGAAGTGCCCAGGCTTGATAACTCCTTTCCAAACCCGTTAGATTTGAACGATTTTTGAAGCAATTCGTGCAGCTTCCAACGGCCGCCAGTTCCTAACGTATATTGAATGGTCCTCTCTTGACAACGCGTTTTGGTAACCAGGCGTTTGGGTAACCAGGCCGTTACAAAATCCTTCTTTCCCAGGGAGGGACATGGAAAATTCGTTTGACACTTTCAAACCCTTCCCTCCCTCCCAATGAGACCACTTGGCGGCATGGTTACCCAAACGCCTGGTTACCAAAACGCGTTGTCAAGAGAGGACCATTCAATAGACGTTAGGAACTGTCTGCCGTTGGAAGCTGCACGAATTGCTTCAAAAATCGTTCAAATCTAACGGGTTTGGAAAGGAGTTATCAAGCCTGGGCACTTCTGAGGGATAATTGATGTCCGTGGATTCTACCGCTGCAGAGTAAATGCCGATGGGATTGATATTTTGTGAATAATTCGTCCTCGAGCGAAGGCCGCCGTTGGATCGAGTGTGCAGCCTTCCCCTCTGGTTAGAGGGGTGAAGCGTATGACTCAAGAATTCCATAAAACACCGTTCTAGCGACCTGAAACACACATAGGACGGGATTGGAATTGATAGAGACATACTATATTGAATGTTACCCAATAAACAGCCAGCAGCATTAATAATGATTTGAAAAGAATACAAAAGCTTCTCTTACCATATACAGTCAACTCTCGCCTTGCGGACACCCAATTATTACGGACATCCCGCTATTACGGACACCCCGTTATTACGGACAGCAGACGGATCCCCGGCGAAAGCTACAGAGGTTTGATTTAGAATGCCTCCCGATACTGGGGACTCTCGCTATTACAGAAATGCGGACACTTCGCGTGGCCCCAACGTACCATTTTTATTGTTTCGGCTCTCGTTATAGCGGACACCCAGGTTCTTACTTGGCGGACATATGTCCTTCCAAACCTTCCCACAGTCTCTGGAAGTGAAATGAACAATCTCAGCTACAGTTGACGTCGTAATGTCTAGCTTCATGAACAATGTCCCTCTATAAGCGCTCCACCTTAGTGGACATATAGGGACTAAATCAGTGTCAATAACGTGGAGTTGTTTCTTCTAGAACGCGGTCAATTTGCACTCGCAAGCGAGTTTAACAGTTGGGGACCCAAGTTAGTGGAACTGCCGACAAAAGCAGAAAGTCACAGAGCACTGAGCATCGGACGCTTTTTCGTGAAAGAATGACTTGGATATCTCGGTCTGACTGACTGAACGCATGCCTTGTCAACGCTTTCATAGATCCTAAGAGCATGCTTGTCCGAAACGATAAGCGGTTAAACCCAAATCAATCTCAGTACAGTACAGAAAGTTACAGTTCAAGAACACGCATGTGATCATTACTTTGTTATAAAATACCTCAAGACTCGTAAGATTGTGAAAAATTGGTCAGTTAATAGTATTACCACTACATGTGCATAAATAAACATTTTCACGCTGTAATCACGTTTTTTTTCTCGCAGACTGTCGCTATTTTACGGACACCAAATCACGGTCCCGAGGGTGTCCGCTTAACGAGAGTTGACTGAAGAGTGGTCACGGAGTGATCTGTTCTGCTATAATAAACATTTCCGGTCTAATGACCGCCACCTTGGAAATACCAGGCGCGCAAATTAGGTCTCTGCAATGAACCGTTAATTCGAATTGCACGGCGGAGTTTTAGCGCCATTTATTCTAGTTTTAGACCAACACACATATTGAAGGTAAGTGTTCGTAGTTTTTGTACTAAGACGGCAAAAAGCACAGCATTTATACTTCAGGTTGCAAATTACAGAATAGTGTGTGAATAATTTAAGAACCGCGGCGTGTGAGTTGCTTTTTAGCTTGGCTTTTTAATTTCATTTCGAAGCCGTCCGAGTTTCTCTCAAAAACCAAGCCAATGCAAAACCAATGTCACGACATATTTCAAGCACCCATTTTGTAAGACTCGATACTAAATACTTGGTATATTATGCTTCTGACTGAACTCTGATATAGGTTTCGATTGAGTCACAGTGAACTGAAAAAGTTTCATATGAAGTCATTATCAGATTAATAAATCTGAAAGTGCAGTGAGTGCTAATGAAAGTTAAAATGCTAGCTAGCATTCCGTTTGTGGCTGTGTGAAAGTTACATGTGGTGTTTATAATTCACACGAAAATACTCCTTTAAACTGTATACGAAACCCGTGCTATTAAAACTGTGGTAAATATGTTCGCGCTTTTTTAGGGGTTCGGTTTACACGATAGGAGGGTAACCCTTGTCGTAATCCTTGTACAGTGGAACCTCGATTTAACGAAGTGCCAAGGGACTGGGTAAATTAGTTCGTTATATCGAGGGTTCGTTAAATCGAAAACCTCGTTATAACGAATTTGCGGAAAAACAACCAAAATGTTCGTTATATCGAGGTATAGTTAATAATTGTTTTGTAACGAAGTAACGAAGTTAATAGAACTAATAAGAGACAAAGAGGTAAAGCGGATCTGATGTCTCGATAGTGCCAGTGTCTGTACCGGTATATACACATCTAATGAGCTGTTGACTGAGAGGTGGTTCTCTTGTTACAGGATTAAAGGACTTTCATCGCTGGTTGGCCTGTTCCGCATTCATATTTTGTCGCGTGTTGACATTTATTCGTTATATCGGGGTAGATTTTACGTTTGGGCTGCCGGATTGTGTTCGTTATAACGATGATTTCGTTATATCGAGGTTCGTTATATCGAGGTTCTGTTACATACATTTTACTTGTAATTTTGCCGGGCTGAAGAATATCGTTCGCTATACCGAGGACTTCGTTATATAGAGGTTCGTTAAATCGAGGTTCCACTGTAGTAGGGTCAGTCTACGTACCGCCATTGTATTATTCTGGGTCACCATATGAAAGGTGAGTTTTGTCTCGGGTACTGGGATGACCCTAGTAGCAGGTAGGATCATCCTAACACTAGGGTCAACTTTTGCACGCGTTACTTTATGTATACGGTTCGCTAGCTAGGGACAACTCTATTCTAGAGCCAAATTTCACGGCATTGCAAGTTGCTGGAGTTGTCAGTACCAATTAGTAGGTCACATAACAGCATTATAGAACACTAGACAGCAGCAATAAAGGGAACCATTGAAAAAAGAATCAACGTTATTTAATCCACCAAAACTCTACTCGTGTCCTCCATTGTGTTTGATATGCTTGAATGATTTTTGGTGGCCTGACCCAATACAACAAACTTTATTAGCATTTCCATATACCTCAGTAAAACATAAACAACACAACTAAAAGAAGCTAAACTAACTTTGAGAACAATTTCTAATATTACAATGATTTCTTAGGTCAAAGGCTTCAAAAATATAAAAGGTAGGGATGCTCGTCGGACATTTTCGATTTGACCCCTAAGATTTGACCCTTAAGATTTGACCCCTAAGATTTGACCCCTAAGATTTGACTAAAATGGGCGTGGCTCAAGCTTATTTTGACCCCTAAAAGATAATAAAAATGTAAATTGATAACAGCTTTTTTGTTCAATTGACAACCGACCCCTAAAAGGTACCGCTTTACATAGAAATGTATGTGTTTGATGGTGGATACCCTAAGTGGTACCAAACTCCTGATTTTGACCCCTAAAAGGTACGACGAGCATCCATGTACCCCTCACATAAGGGAGATCCCCCCCCCCCCCCGGGTGCTTGACACTACAATGTTTACTTGTGAAGAAAATCCTTTAGTTCGAACTATCGGCTTTTATGGACTGGAAACTTATTTTACAGCTTCATACGTATGTCGGTTGATCGGAAGACTACGCTCTTTGTGTTCCTGTGGTTTGTTTGGCATCAGAAAGTATTTTTAATGTACTTATTGTTCGATTTTCGTGCAGTGCTTGGACATAATTCGCTGATATCAGATTTTATGCAAACATATTGCGCAGGCCTACTGCGCATGACTACCAGGTGCACGGACAAAGTGGTCGCTTATGGGAGGTGCTCGCTTATGGGAGGTGCTCGCTTACGGGACAAAACAACACAGGTATCCCAAGTGCTTGCTAAACGGATCAGACCTCTAGCACAGCTCTAGCGCGCTGTCACCATAACAACATAGCTAAGCACGGGAGTTCTAGCTCAAGTTTTTCAATCTTTATCAGTTTCTCATTCTGTCAGCGCCATTAAAAATTGAACTTTGTGCCATTTAAGTAATGATTTTCTAAAAATACAATACAATCTACTTTGGTGGTCGCTTATCGGAAACAAAAAACAATAGAAAATGTCAAGTGTTGAGACTAAAAAGTGGTCGCGGTCGCTTAAGAATTTTTGCGTTTGTCGCTTACGAGAGAGTTTTTACAACAGAATTTGACTGAGAAAAAAACGGTTCTTTAGTAAAGTGGTCGCTTACGGGAAGTGGTCGCAGAAGAGAGTTGACTGTACAACAACGTTTGCGGCTTGCTTCACTTCAGTCGGGAGCTTGTTATAGTGTACTGAGTTAAAATTAGGCTGACTAAGTGTGGTTCCTATGCCTCTTAAGTTATAAGAGGAGTTCCTATAAAGTTAAAAACAATTACGAATATATAAGGGGCCATTGCATGCTAAACAAACATTTGAAGGTAAATTCAGAGATTGACAGTTTCTTCTGTGCTTCATACTAACAAGTCGTAATTAGGAGTTGTTCGCAAGGAACAGACTTAATTTGCGTGCTCGAGAAAAGAGCTTAAAATGTAATAGTTAGCGTATTCCAATCGACTGTTCTGTACTTTGCCCATACCAGGAGTGGGCTACAGTATTCTAGGTGAGGTAAAATAAAGGCCCTAGCATAAACTTCTGTAGGATTGCCACAGGTCAGGGAAAAGTCGGATTTTTTTTTTCAAGGTCAGGGAAAGTCAAGGAATTTTGATCTCGGTCAGGGAAAACTGGCATTTGAACTGATAAAAGTCAGTGAAAAGTCGGGGGAAATTGAAATTTTTCTGATTTTTAGAGAATTGTTAGAAGGAAAAGTAAAGTAAAGGCACTTTAGACGGGTACATGTTTACCGCTAACATGTAGTTCAGTAATCTTCCACCGATGGCCCTCTGTTGACTTTATCCTACGGTTTTACGTCATTTTCCGAGAAGACGTGAAGGTCTAACCGTTTACTGTTGGATTATGCAAAGGCAGCACCTTCTACTCAGTTATTTTACAACCGATTTCAGAAGTCATCTATTCTAAACGTGATTCCTTGAGAAAAGCACGTGGATCATATTACATATATTTCATTAATAAAGCTAAAACCCTCCGGCTCGAACCACGCGGAATGAATAAATGTGATGAAATTGTCGGCTGTTATTCGTATCTGCACAATATTCAGTTTCCAACCTATTTCGTAATTTCCTTTTATGTGTTACTACTATGTAAAACATATGTCATCGATTTTGTAATTTCCGCTCATTACGTAATTAACCATTTATGTAAGTCTTCAGTATCCATTTGTGACCTCAACTGTAAAATATACCCGAAGAAGAGCTAAGAAGGCTGGTACTGGCCAGCCGAAATATCGTAAAAACCTCAACAAGCGTTGTATTTGATCAGCATTGCAGTAGTCTTCCGACACTTTATCGTTATATATTCTTCTTCTTGCTGATCAAGATCTATTTTTTGATCCAACGCCTGGCATGCGGCAGGATTGATTGTACATGGTTTTTGCTGTGGTTTTCTAACCTTAACTATGAATATCATCTATTATATTACACAAAGGAAATTATCTTTGAAAGGTTGCATGCAACGCTTTGTTGGAAGTAATTATGATAAGGATAAAAACACTACAGAAACAAATCCATGACTTCGTTACCTCGAAAGCCGTTGTGTTTCACAATAATTTTGTGTACGATTCTCAGACAGCAATATTATCCGCTATATCATCCAAGAACCCAGTGTGTCACGAATGTTCTTAATTTCAACTGACCGTGAGATGGATAGATCTTTTCGAGATATGCAATATGCCCCAATGCTGGTCCATATTGATTTAATGACTCTGCTTTTCTCGCGTTCATGTTAATATCAAAGTTGACAAATGTTAAAAACGCTAACCAATGGGAGAGGTCAGGGCTGCTTTTAATATTTTTCATAAATTTATTTGTAGTATGCATATGATAAGTACTATCAGGAGCCCATTACCAGGAGCGTCCATATATACTATACCCGTGAGTCAGCGTATGACCGGTCTGAGCTATTTGTAGAACTTGTTTCCCGGGTAACTGCCTTCTGACTCTGCTGCGATCGTGCATATGCTTGCAGTAATTATCGAAATTAAGAATGATCTATTGTTCTTTGAGGTGATTTTTGTAACGCTGCATTGTCCTGACTAATGTTTGATTGGTTTCCCAAAGTGTGGGCACATGAACTCCCGTGAGATCTGTCCTAAATATAGCTCAATCCGGTCATACGCTGACTCACAGACCTAGTATGGGAGATGGACGCTGGCTGACGCTCCCGTAATGGACTCCTGGTACTATTTACAATACGAGTGGCGATGTTGTATCGGATATACAATGGCGAGCGTAAAGTACTTATGATATGCACCACATGAAATTTTAAAGGAGAACTGAACCCTAAATCAATCCGACGACTATACAAACGTGTATTCAAGAGAAATAAGTTCTGCAATTTTTTTCTTTGTGGTGCACGTCTAAAAAGAGGAAATACGTTTTGAAGGTCGAAAAATTGCCGATTCTCCGCTGATAACGCTAGCGCTTGTATGGCGGCTCAATTCAGTGCTTTTTTTCCCGTATCGACGTCATGCATACCAAGGAAAAACAACCACACCTTCAGCACAAAGACAGCACAATAGTGCGCAATTATGAGTCGTTAGTTCATCTATTCAAAGCCCAAAACAACAAGACACAGGAATTGAGCCGTCTGTACTTTGCGGCAGTTGGGAGGAAGATTTGCAGATTTTCTTTCCTTTGACGCAAAACACAGTAAAATAAATTTTAGTTTGTCAGTCTTTTCATGTTTAGATTTACCAGGAGCCCATTACTAGGAGCGTCCATGTCTCCTATACAGGAGTCACAGCGTTTTTACAACTTGGGCTATTTTTAGATTATTTACCCCGCCAATTGTTGGGTTGCACGGCGTCGGAACAAAAGATGCCTCATTAGCTACTTTTGTTATATCAAACAACATGGTTTCTACGCTTTTGTGATTTTATTCCCTTAGGAATAATTGCAACTCAACAATAGCGGGAACCGTTCTAAAAATAACCTAACTTGTGAAAAGGCTGTGACATAGGCCTAGTATGCAGGATGGACGCTGTGACATAGGCCTAGTATGCGGGATGGACGCTCCTAGTTATGGTCTCCTGGATCTACTCATTGAGCTAAATTGATTTTAGGGTTCAGTTCTCCTTTAAGCTTTGATTTCTCCCACCTTGCTATCGATGTGGGATGAATTAGTTTACAAAAATATGTCCCACATCGAAGAGACAGTGTGTATGCAATAAGGGAGCAGAACGTAGCGTGCAGAAAAATATATCCCACATGGAAGAGACGGTGTGTACGCAATAATAACGCTAGCATGTCAGTATCCTGTATCGTTCCATCAGGCAACTCCTAATTATAATCGGAAAAATCGAGAAAGAAGATGTGAAACCGGGCTTCCTGTGGTAAGAGGGCCAAGCATCATATACAGAATACTAATAGGGTCATTAGTATTCTAAACCAAACACGTTGCATGGCACTACCCAACACACGCTATTTCATTGATACAGAATACTAATAGCTAACTAGAATCCTGTATGGGGTTACAGTGTATCTACGTGACCCGAATGCTGGGTCTGGATTGGCTAGTACCCTTATGTAATGTACTGAATGCAAGGACCAATTCGGACGAAGTGCAGAACCGGATCACCTTGGATGGGATCTAATCAGCAAAAATATACGGTTTCTTGCCATATACTTGTGTACCCTGAGGAAACGGCCAACCGAAATATCGGTAGTAAAATATCGGTAGTAATTATATATCGGTAGTAATTATATATATTCCCAGTACCGTACAATCAGCCTTTCATCTTGTCTTGATAGTACCCTTATGAATTATTAATGAATATTATAGATGAAACGAAAACTATATGATTGTTACTTAGCCAGTATTAATAATAAATTTGCGTGCAGAAGCTAAATACATCTTAAACTGCGATTCCCAGACGGTAACATGATCTATATCCAAGCCGGCAACCAATCAGTTTGCGAATTTACTTACTTTCAGCTGGCCAGAAGGAGATACATCTTTTCGAGATACAGTCGAAGCTCTCTGTGCGGACACTCGTAAGCAGGCAGCTCCAGTTACGGACACCTTTCCAAAACCCCATTTGAACTCTCCGGCAGTCAAACTCTGTATTTACACATTCCCGTAAGCGGACAGTTCCAGTTACGGACCGCCTCGCTAGTTAGCTCACACTGAACTGCGTGGCAGTTATTAGCGCCGTAAAAGCAGTCCGGAAAAATTCACTGACGGGATCTGATGTATGTAAAGCGCCATGAGACTGTGGTGATATGGCGCTATATAAATGGTCAATATTATTATTATTACGGGCACTTTTTCTGATTCCCGAGGGTGTCCGCTTACGGGAGCTTCGACGGCTGTATGAAGTCTAGTCTGCCTCGAAGCTGGTTGATATTTATGCAGATTAAAGATACTCGGCTTGTTTCAAGTTAATCTTGAGAGAAAATGATACATGTAAGTGTTCGAAAAAGCTTGTCGAGTCTCTAGCCTCACTTGTTCAAGTCACTTGAATGACATTCCAGACAAAGCATTAGATAACCATGGCAAGGGAATGTCATTAATAAATTAAGGGAATAAATAGTGACAGTTCAAGCCTTTCTATTTCACTTCAAGAATTAAGCTTCTCGACACTGTAACGTTAAGAAAAGTACAAGCTAAAGGTAAGGTAGCTAGTTAACAGCAGAATTAATGTCACGATGTTTTCTTGCTAGAATGTTTCGTGTGAGAAGAGTACTATATGGTAGAAACAAAGAACCCAATGCTAAGGTGGTAACTCTTATATTTTGAAAGCAAACTCACATGCGTCATACATTCACTGGTATTTTATTAGAATGAAAAGTCCGAAGACTACAGCAAAGCTGATATACAACGTAAAATTCTAACACAAAGCTACATAATTTGCGAGTTATCCGGTTCGATCTTGGCTTTGTGCAACTGAAACGAAACACCTGAAAAGGTAAAACCTCCCTGTAAAAACCGATCACAACACCGGCCCAACATAGCAGAATATGCAATGACACAAGAACGAGACACTCGGAGCAATTTTATTGCAAAAATAATTCCAATCCCTTGTGCAATTGTGGTGGAACGTGGTGCGCGTGCGCTGTTTCACAACACATGGGTTAGGTAAACGAAATTAAAATTATGTGGCTTGCTACACCCTGATTATCTCTCTGGGTCAAATTAAACAAGTTTAGATTGCTATGCCGATATCAATATTGTAATAATCTACCTTTAGTCTTGTGTTTAAGGCTGACAAGTTCCATACCAAAACACACCTGACAGCGAATCTTTATAGCACTAGCTCGGTAGTCGCCTTTTGTTGTTCGTTGATATTTTCGCCTTCCACATGCTTTTCTTCGTTCTCCCAGTCTTCTGAACTTCTCTCACAATATCGTCTTCATCATATTTTTGTTCTAGTACGAAATTGCTCTGCCGTATCGATGAAAATCTACTCTAATTCCGAGCGTGTGAAAATTCTACAAAGAAAACAAGTCGCTACAAGTTAGCTCCGGTGGGACGAAGTGACGTAAAAACCGTCACAGGAATTAAAGTGAACAAAATGGCGGCGCCCAGGTCTTCGAGGGGCCAACTAGTTTTATCAAATTTTAATACATTTTCTGAACAAAGTACATCTGAAAGATGCTTTTGAGCCCAAATGTGTTTTTCACTCGGGTATCCCTTTAAGCATTATTTAGTTTATAATTTAAAACAAAAAAGGCGAAAAAATCGTAAAAAAAATTACCCGGCTTCCAATATGCTAATTTACTCACCTCGTTAACGTCGGCCCCCTCCCCCCAAACGTCCATTGCACGTTAAGCGGGGCACTGAACTCGATATGCTTTACTTGTCACACACAAAGGTTTCAATGCGAGGCCCCGTGCTAAATTAAATTTATTATTTTCACAGAGAAAATAATTAATTTAATGTTTAATAGCACGGAGCCTCGTATTGAAACCTTTGTGCGTGACAAGTAAAGCATATCGCGGAAGTGGGCTATTCTGTTGTGTGTTTTTACTAATCTTCGATATTAGAAAATACAAAGTCCAAAAAAATATAATAGATCGGCCAAAATCAATTGGGTCATGGGCCTATTAACTAACAAATTATAAGTGGCGTGCCAGGAGTATTTTCACTTTCGTCTGGTTCCGCGTTCTCATCGTTAAACGTTCCAAGAAAGGGAGCAATATTCCAAATTTTCGAACTTGAAAACTACTTTACTCTTTATAGACGCGCAACACAGATATAACTTATTTCTTTCGAATACATCTTCGTATCAGTGGTTGTTGGTTTGATTTTAGGGTTCAGTTTCCCTTTAAACGCAACGGCTCTACAATGTTCTTCTTATTGAAATAGAATTGTCTTCACTCAGGTCCACATAGAGCCATGTGTAAAGAATTCCACTGCGAGTGCTGTTCTGACTACCTTCCACAGGTCAGTTGTGGCTGCGATGACTGTTACCATAACGACGACGACGTTTCATTACCAGAGAGAGCTCACCAAGAGACCCGGCTTGATGGACGAGAAGGCTATCAGCCACTACTAGACACTGTGCCTCTTGTTGATGCAGAGAAGCCGTCGGGTTCGAGTTGTAACGGCGGAGAGAAAAGAGGACAGAATTCCGAGGATGATCCTCGTGTTTTCTGCCATCAAGATGAGAATATTACCGAAACGGATGTGATACCAGAACCATGCTATGCTGCTAGTACATGCAAGGAACAGGTCTGCCGTGGCGATAGAACTGAAGAGAATTCAGGCCTTTCTATTGATGTGACATTAAACCATGAAAACTGTCAGGTGAACGGGCCACGAAATTGTTGCAACGTTAAAAGGATTGACAGCGCAGACAATTCCATCTGTCCTTCTTCAGCTCTTCGACCTGCGGAAAGCTCAGACAACCCCTGCATTGTTCATACAGACATGTCCTGCCAAGACAAATGCGATCCCGTCGACACCCCCATGAGAAGTGATGATGTTTGCTGCAGATACTGCAGGCAAGCAATTAGTCATTCCCCAAAAGGCTGCAATTCTTCCTCAAAGAGAATCCCCAAAGACAATGCCATGTTTTCGTGTGAAGGTTCTCTGTCTCAACCAAAGGTGGTAAGTCCGAAAAGGGCCGTTGATGATGCTGTGAAGTGCTCCTGTTGTGATTCCACTGAACCTTGCAGAAATAGTACACGGGAAACATCAGAAGATGAAAAGGAATCGAGCTGCTGCTCCTCGAAGGAGGAAGCGGAGGGAGACAAACCATGTTGTGGTCCGAAAAAGAAACGATGCGGTGGCCAAGGGATGACAACGTCTCCAAAGGAAGAAGAGAAAGAAGATGGAAAACTACGTTGTCGTTCGTCATGCACAAAAATATGCGACACATCGGCGAAAACACTAGCATCGGCGGCTTGTAGTCAGAATGAAAATAAAGAGAAAAAGTCTCCTTGTTGCTCATCGGAGAAGAAACCACGTGGTAGCATCTTACAAGAGTCATCGCTGTTCCAAGATAGAAAGGAGAAACCTTGTTGCTCGTCACAGGACGAAATCGTGAGGCAAGAACAGTCGCCATATTGTTCGTCGCAGAAGAAAACGTGCGATAACATGAAAGCAACTACAAGTCCTTGTCCCGAGAAGAAAGAATTTAATGGCTTCAAGAAGGAATCCTGTTGTGATCAGGAAAATGAATGCTTGTTATCACAGACGTATGATGACGACGTCGTGGAAGTTGAGACATCCCCTTGCCGTACCAAAGAAGAGACAGACTGCTGCCCCTCGAAACAGAAAGACTGTTGTGCGGACATTGAAGAACAATACTCGGAGTCCTCTTGTGATGAAGACGATTCTTGTTTTCAGGGTGGCACTGCTGATGACACTGTCTTGCTGCTCGAACCAAGTGAGGTTTCAACTACCGAGGTGACTGAGGAGGCAACCAGTGAAGTCGAAAAGCCTCCACCTCTGAGTCGACGTCACACGACTAAACTACGAGTACAGAATATCTGCTGTGCAATGGAAGGTCAGCTAATTCAGGACTGTTTGAAACCATTAGAAGGCATAGAGAACGTGGCCGTGAACGTGATTGGGCGTGTGGTACATGTGCGACATGACCCGGACATGACGTCAGCGACCGAGCTTGTTGAGATTCTAAATCAAGTGAACCTGGGGGCGACCGTAATGGAGACAGGCATGCAAGTGGAGACAGACAAACAAAAAGTACCTCTGTCTATGAAGCTTCTTTTTGTTTACGTGTTTATTCAGACCATACTTCTGATGACAGCTATTGTGGGGCTCTTCCTGGAAGATAACTGGCATATGTGGTTTGCAATTGCTGAAATTGTCTTCGGCGTTGTTCCAATCGTGAAGAAAGCCTTTATATCGGCTAAAAACTGTATGATGGACATTAATGTACTCATGTTGATTGCTATTGCGGGTACCTTAGCTCTCAGCGACTGGATCGAGGGTGCTATTGTTGTGTACGTGTTTGCATTCGCCGGCGCACTAGAGGAGTACTGCATGTTAAGAGTACAGCGGACTATCTCGGGGCTCATGCTCAAAAGACCTCAGGTTGCGGTGCTTGTGGATACTGGCGAGTGTGTGTCTGTCGAGAAGGTTGCTGTCGGGACACTTATAGCAGTACGACCAGGAGAGCTGATTCCTCTGGACGGAGTCGTTATCAAAGGTCGAGCTGCCGTCGATGAGAGCTCAATCACCGGAGAGGCTCTCCCAATTGAGAAGACTGTGGATTCTAAAGTCTTCAGTGGAACTGTGAACCAAAATGGTTACCTAGAGATAAAGACAACATCCGATTCATCCTCCTCGACTGTTGCCAAGGTTGCCCAGATGGTCCAGGAGGCACAGACAGGATCTACAAAGACCGAAGCCAGCATCAACCGCTTTGCTAAGTACTACACTCCACTAGTTGTGCTTACCGCTGCCCTGATTGTGATTTTCCCCGCCATTTTGGGTGCCGCGGATGTTGGTACGTATTTACAGGATATCCAGATGTGGGGAAGAAAAGCTCTGGTGCTCCTCGTCATAGCGTGCCCCTGCGCTCTTGTGATGTCCACCCCGATTGCCGTAGTGTGTACCATCACTGCGGCTGCGCGGAAAGGAGCACTTGTGAAGGGAGGTGAGTACTTGGAGACATTAGCAAAGCTACAGACACTGGCGTTTGACAAAACAGGGACACTAACAGAAGGAAAATTCCAGGTTATGAATATGGAAAGTGCGTATGGAGTCAACGAGCGCGAGGTTCTGCGATTGGTAGCTGGTTTAGAAAACAAGTCTAGTCACCCAATCGCCACTGCCATCGTGAACGAGTTTTTGGGCTGTGTTGCGGAGACGGTGAAAACAAACGTGTTCAGCCTTCCGGAGGTTAATCAATTCAAGATGTATGAAGGGCAGGGAATTTCTGGACTTATTGAAGGCAAAGTTGTTCGAGTCGGAAATCATGATATGCTGGAAAAATGCAATGAAACTCTTGGAAAGTACATGAAGGACAAATACGTGCTGTGGTCAAAAGAGAGCAAGACAGTTGTGTTCGTGTGTGTGAACGAGAAGGTCACGCTCATGATAGCACTAGCGGACGCCATACGACCAAACACGTCCGTAGCGCTCGATTGGTTACGAAAGCTCGGTGTCCTGACTTCTATGATAACAGGGGATAACTCACGGACAGCTGAGGCCGTGAGGGCAAATTTAGGCCTGGACGAATGCGTCTCGGAAATGAAGCCAGACGAGAAGCTTGAGTGGATTAAGACTAGACAAGGTAAAGAGACCAACGAGGGGCTGACAGTAATCCGTACTAAGACCCTCTGGTCACGTGTCTGCTACAGCAGGAAACGTGACGATCACGTGATAGTTGGCATGGTAGGTGATGGTGTGAATGACGGCCCTGCCCTGGCCGCAGCGGATGTCGGGATAGCTATGGGAGCGGGAGGGACTGCTCTTGCCGTGGAAGCAGCAGACGTCGCCCTTATGAGTAACAACCTTGCTAAAATTCCCGAGCTGGTGACCCTTGGGCGGTTCTGTAGTCGTGTTGTCAGACAGAACATCGCTCTTTCAGTGCTTCTGAAGCTCGCGATCGTAATCGTCGCCCTGGCTGGTCACGCGACTTTGTGGATGGCTGTGATTGCCGATGTTTTCGGTTTGTTGTTAGTGATGTTGAATGGATTGCGTCCTCTCGCCTGGAAGGCGCCTCAAGAGCACTGCAAGACCCATATGGACATAGAACTGGGATTCGCGAAGATAGCTAAAACCTCCTATAACACGTTCCAAAATGTTCCACCCGATGATTAAAAATGAAACGTTTCTTGTGCTTTTCTACCAGCAATCGTTTTTATAACTCGTTCCAGAAAAGAGTGCAATATTCCAAATTGTAAATTATGGTATAATGTTGAGATGTTGTAATAACTTTGTGAGTCATAATATTGGATTTTTCTGGTACATTCCTAGGGTAATCCAAATATCTCTGAAAACTGTTTTCACTTCTCAAATTTAAATTGTGGCATGAACACCATAATATATGCTTCCCAATCATCTGATGAATTCATAAGTTTCTTACCAAATGATGTTTCTATGGTCTCAGAGCGTGACTCCCCTGCTAATCTCCCAGCCGCCTGGCCCAGCCGACTTCGTGATGTATTGAGACTCTTGTAGCCGCCTACTCATACCCTTGTACGGCCACCAATTTCAAAACTTACTGACAACCCTGGGAACCAATTATTACTCGGACCGCGTCCACGTCAGCGGGTCCAAGTCTTAAAATGCGCTCTGTGTGTTTTTTGTTTTCGGTGTGAATTAATTATTCTACCTAGGAATTATCCAAGTAATCATTTCCTTATGTATATTTATCTGCTTTTTTCGCTTAGACTTTGTACCAACTAGCACTCCTAATTATAATAACAGACATTGCATATATTACTGTGGGCTTCTTTGCAGCAGTTGTCTACCAAAATGCATTTTGTATGGCTCTGCAAGTTCCTTCATTGTTTAGTAAAACAAATGACAATATAAATGATTCTCATGAAAAACTAATCTTTCAAACCCTGTGGTGCCAATATATGTGTACTGTCCAGAATTGAATAGAAACATTAAATTTGCTCTGTCTTTTTCTATTGCCTTTGAGAAACATATATATGTTACACACCCTAATTGTGGTGTGGCTCATCAGGTATAAATGCTAATTTAAAAAGCTAAAAAAAAAATATTATTTTTTTCTATCATGGCTATCACTAAAAGTTGACAAATATTTATATAACTATAATAATTTATACAAAATGTGCATTGCATTCTTTGGAAATTGTGTTTTACATTTTCTTTCATGAGAATCTGGAGTGATGTCAGTTTTTTAGGTGTTGTCAGTGTAAGTGTTCAGTTAGCTTCTCACAAGCAAACATATCCATTTATATCAGTTCCGTTACAAACTAGTGTCCCCAATTAGCTGCATAGCTAAATACATTGACACTTAAATAGAGTCACTTACTTATTTTTACTACTTCCGGTCATGTGACTTTACCTTATTCGTTACGTTGTAGTTTTGAGAATAAACAAGATAGCGGTTCCAAGGCTAGATTGTGTGAGTGATTATTTAAGCTAAAAGGATGGATAAAAATTATCGTATTGGCGATGAGGATAAAACAATTAGAGTAGCAAGGAAAACGGCTAGAGAAACCTACTAGAACAAAGCGACGGCGGCGTTCATCGAAACAGAAATAAGTAAAATCGGATCGTAATATCGAGCACGTGTTGTCGCGTTACACTCGCATGTAAGCAAAATGTCAGGAGACGAAGAAGCATCGAAAGCGGACCGTGATTACAGAAACAAGAAACCTTAAAACACAGCCCTTCACTCACACAGATCTGTACAGACGACAAAATTACGACTGGGAAAGCCTGGGCTCGGAGGAAACGGCTAGAAGGTATTGCGCGAGAATTTAAGTAACATCAAAATCACAACACAGAACGACAAGAAAGATTAGGGCTTTCCACAAGTTGCTCGAAAGTTGCCCGAAATTTTTCAAAAAGTTGCTGAAAAGTTGCTCAAAAAAATGAAAAAAATTGCTTTTTATTTAGAAAGCTGCTTGAAATTCCTTTCAAAAGTTGCTTGACATTTCTCAAAATGTTGCTTTCATTAATAGAGATTTAAGTATGACAGTGATTTTTAACCGGCAAAAACTTCAACAAACAACTTTGTTCGATCTCTTGCAATGCCAGCTTTATCTGGGATACTTAGCCTTGTCCCTGCCTCTGCCGCTGCCTTGAAGGATCTGAAATAACTCCGCCTCGTCCGCCATTTTGAATTTCCTTTTAAACCGCTGATCCCAAGGTAACGCTGGCACTGGCAACCACATGATGACCGTGAAACACCACAAACTCGTGCAAATTGATTTTGTTTGGATTTCTAGTTCAAAATTGTCTTCGAAACACTGAAAAAACACCTTGAAATGATTAATGGAAGCTTCTTTTACTGCCTATAAATAGTAATTACTACATGTTTTGAAGTTGCTGCAATGAGCAAAAAGTTGCTCAAAGTTGCCAAAAAGTTGCCGAGCAACTTCTGGAAAGCTCTAACTGAAAAATGACCTCATAATTTACGGCGGGAAAGATATAGCCAGACTGGAGAGGTGCTTACCGGACCCCATTCCACAGCAGAAGATGTGAACACCACTGAGAAACTGAAAGCAAATTGAATGAATATTTCACGCCAAAAAGGAACCAGCATCACGCCAAGCCGTGAAAAATTGCCCACCCTAAAATATACCTCATGGTCTAAAAATCACCCTAAAAGTGGATTTCAATTGGACAACCCCTAAAAAAATACTAAATCGCCGATTTGAATCCCTAAAAAATACGACGATCATCCCTACCAGCCGAATATAAGAAGAACCCCCTCCCCGTGGGGATTAAGCCAACGCCAGGAGAAACTACAGCAGCGTACACCGCCAGATTCAGAGAAGAAACGATAGGTAACTAGTTCCTGTAAAAACTAGTGTTGGTCTGCGTCGGCGGGGAAGATAAAGACTGGTATATAATCAACTAAAGTTGATTAAGGTATGCTAACCGCCGTGGAAAGCGAGTAGCAGCTGACGGGTTGAGCGCTAGCAAAAGAGGGAATTGTGGGCGGGGAGACGGTTTATATAGTGTTGAGTATGGCGAAGAGAAGAAAGCCAATGAATGTGAGTTTGGAGGAAACAGTGAAGAAAGGATACTAGAACACCTAATCCAAACAGTTGACAGCCAAATAATCATCCAGAAAGCCATCAACAAATTTAATCCAACTGCTAACCGAGGCAGTCCAAATCGAGGATACATCATTACAGATACATAATATGAGAACCCCGGAAGACACAAGTGAAGTGGCCAGAGTTAGCCAGTCATGGCAACACGCCACGCCAGGCATCAATAGAACCCAGTAAAGGAGAAGTGACTGGCTCGCAAGTATTGTGGTTACTGTGGACAAAACGAAGCTCACGAAGGGGGTCAAGAGCCAAAAAGTTAGCCGACAAGGATCAAAAGACGTTTGACCCCGCAGTAGTGACGGAGTTTGTTAGAAGACACAAGCACCCCGACACCAAACTGACTTTTCCGATGATAACACCTCGTCAAACACAGAGGCTCTTAGAATCTATTCCATCAGGTAAAGCAACGGGTACTGACGGACTGAGTGTGCGTCTCTTGAAGATTGCGGCACCGGCGATCTCTCCATCGCTCACCAAGCTGATTAACACCTGCATCACAAGTGGCACATTTCCATCTGTGTGGAAGGAAGCAAAGGTTGTACCCCTGCACAAGTGTAACAGCAAATCAGATAAGAACAACTATCGCCCCATCTCCGTGCTACCAGTATTATCAAAAGTGTTCGAGCGCCACTTACACAATTCTCTCCATGTATTTTTGAAGGGCAATAACCTGTTGTACAAGCTTCAGTCGGGCTTCAGAAAGCACCATTCGACGGAAACTGCTCTGATTAACATTATAGATAAACTACTGACGAACCTAGATAATAACCACGTGAATGGCATTGTCTTTGCTGACTTTAGGAAAGCTTTTGACCTTGTTGATCACCACGTCTTAGCCCAGAAACTACGCATCAGTATATGGCTTGGATGATTGCAGTTTGAAACTGATGAAGTCGTACCTTACGCCACGCAAGCAGTTCACTGCTATAAACAACAAGTTATCCTCGCCCCAGTACCTCACCCATGGTGTACCACAGTGATCCGTGCTCGCTCCTCTCCTTTTCCTAATATTTATCAACGATCTACCCGAATCAGTAGCTGGTTCATCAAGTGTAGATGTCTTTGCTGATGACACGACACTCAGCAGTTCCTCACTGTGGTCTGAAATTGGGAGTCTGCGGAGTAACCTTGGTGAAAGTACAGTGGACTTAGATAAATGGTCGAAGAACAATCGTCTCCAGTTGAATACTAGCAAGACCAAGTCGATGCTCGTTACTGGAAAGAGACTAAGGTCCAAGCTCTCTTCTGATGAACAAGCACTAGACATTCATACAGCTACTGATGTCACACTTGAGCAGGTGCATTCGCATAAACTGCTTGGTGTCACGATCGACCAGGACTTAACATTTGATGAACACATTGAAACTTTGTGTAAAAAGCTCGCCAAGCGAATAGGCCTATTACGATCAATAAGATACTTTCTGCCAAAAACTGAGCGTATCCAGTTTTATAACTCTATAATTAAGCCCGTATTGATGTATGGTAGTGTAATCTGGACAATGACTTCTAACGATAATCTCCGTAGAGTATTCAGGCTACAAAAGAGAGCTGCTCGAGTGATTCTGGGTTTGAAAGTGCGAGAGGAGAGAACTGTAACACTATTTGACTAGCTTAAGTGGATTCCTTACTACGATAAGGCTAAAATGAAGAAGTGTTGTATTGTCTATAAGTATTTTCAAGGGGCTGTCCCTGACTATATAAGTAATAAGATAGTTAAGGTAAGTAGCGTGTCTTCACGGACTTCACGCTTCGGTGATATTACTCTTCATTGCCCTAGATATACAAGAGAAACTGAGGGAGGTAGAACTTGTTTAACTACTTCGTCTAGACTATGGAACGCCTTGCCACCACAGATTAGGAAATGTAAAAGTATTAAGTCCTTTAGGGTAGAGCATTCAAATTTGTTAAGAGAACAATACAAAGGCCTTGACCATTTTAGCATATCTTAATAATTACTACTTAGCCATAGTTATTTTTATTAGTGTAACTCATAGTATATATTATTAGAATATCATATTGTTAATATTCTAAATTTAGCTTATTTATTCATAATATTTATTATTCATTGTATTAATATAGTTGACTTTATAGCTTTTATCTATTTTAGTGTTGGCAGCTTTATATAGCACTCAGTAGAACTTACATTTGCATAGTTTTGTAACATATTTTAATATATTAAGAGGGCCACTAGTTTATCAGTCTGTGACTGTAAAGTGTTTAAACGTTAAATAAAGTTATTATTATTATTATTATTATTATAAGACTGCCCCGCATATCGTAAGAGGTGCCGAAAATGCAACAAAATCAACCACTTTGCTGCAGTATGTAGATATGATCCAGATGATAATAGCAGGGGCAACACAAGATACAAGTACACCTAGAAGTACAAAGAGCCAAGGTGAAAAAAAGACCAGGTACATGTAAGGAAAATCACAGAATATGACAATGACAGTTCCACCAGCTCAGATGATGAGTTTATTGGACAAGCGGCAAAACACCTTAGACAAGTGAGAAAGTTATTAACCTTAGAGTGGAACCAGACAGTGGTGCAGACGTGATCATCATGGACGAACACCATGCAGTTCAAAGCCTTCACGCACAGATCCAGTAACAACCACTGTTTATGGTTGTGTCAAACCAGGGTAAGAAGTCTGCAGAATGAACTACTCAAGCATGTTAAGGCCTGGTTCATTTAACCATAGTTAATAGAGTGGAATGGTTAGGAAACTCAGGGACCTTCTTTGTTATAGGTCTTTGTTAGCTTTTTTCGACCACTACCGTGCACAAAACACAATAGAAATTCCAACATGTTAGTCAATCAGCCAATAGAAACGTGCGAGTTCAGTCGTTCAGGGAACGCTAATGAACTATGATCGTGCACAATCTTTTGTCTTACCCCTTTCCAACCTAAATCGCAGGGCCTTTGTTAGCCCTTTTGAAGTTTGCCGGGTTTCCTAACCATTCCACTCTATTAACTATGATTTAACGGAAAATAGATTTACGTTAAAAAATGTTATATTTGAGGGTGTTGTACACGGGGACTACCATGCATAACGGGCCATTATATTAGAGGGTGTTGTACACGTGGACTACCATGCATAACGGGCATTTAGTGAGGTGTTGTACACGGGGACTACCATGCATAACGGGAATATATATTAGAGGGTGTTATACACGGGGACTACCATGCATAACGGGCCTTGAGTGAGGTGTTGTACACGGGGACTACCATGCATAACGGGCCATTATATTAGAGGGTGTTGTACACGGGGACTACCATGCATAACGGGCATTTATATTAGAGGGTGTTATAAACGGTGACTACCATGCATAACGGGCCTTTATATTAGAGGGTGTTATACACGAGGACTACCATGCATAATGGGCCTTTAGTGAGGTGTTGTACACGGGGACTACCTTGCATAACTGGCCATTATATTAGAGGGTGTTATACACGGGGACTACCATGCATAACGGGCCTTTATATTAGAGGGTGTTGTACACGGGGACTACCATGCATAACGGTCCATTATATTAGAGGGTGTTGTACACGGGGACTACCATGCATAACGGGCATTTATATTAGAGGGTGTTATAAACGGTGACTACCATGCATAATGGGCCTTTATATTAGAGGGTGTTATACACGAGGACTACCATGCATAACGGGCATTTATATTAGAGGGTGTTATACACGAGGACTACCATGCATAACGGGCCTTTATATTAGAGGGTGTTATACACGAGGACTACCATGCATAACGGGCATTTATATTAGAGGGTGTTATACACGGGGACTACCATGCATAACGGGCCTTGAGTGAGGTGTTATACACGGCGACTACCATGCATAACGGGCCTTTATATTAGAGGGTGTTGTACACGGGACTACCATGCATAACGGGCCTTTATATTAGAGGGTGTTGTACACGGGGACTACCATGCATAACGGGCCATTATATTAGAGGGTGTTGTACACGGGGACTACCATGCATAACGGGCCTTGAGTGAGGTGTTATACACGGCGACTACCATGCATAACGGGCCTTTATATTAGAGGGTGTTGTACACGGGGACTACCATGCATAACGGGCCATTATATTAGAGGGTGTTGTACACGGGGACTACCATGCATAACGGGCCTTGAGTGAGGTGTTATACACGGCGACTACCATGCAAAACGGGCCTTTATATTAGAGGATGTTATACACGGAGACTACCATGCATAACGGGCCATTATATTAGAGGGTGTTGTACACCGGGACTACCATGCATAACGGGCATTTATATTAGAGGGTGTTATAAACGGTGACTACCATGCATAACGGGCCTTTATATTAGAGGGTGTTATACACGAGGACTACCATGCATAATGGGCCTTTAGTGAGGTGTTGTACACGGGGACTACCTTGCATAACTGGCCATTATATTAGAGGGTGTTATAAACGGTGACTACCATGCATAACGAGCCTTTATATTAGAGGGTGTTATAAACGGTGACTACCATGCATAACGGCCTTTATATTAGAGGGTGTTATACACGGGGACTACATGCATAACGGGCCTTTATATTAGTGGGTGTTATACACGCGGAATACCATGCATAACGGGCATTTATATTAGAGGGTGTTATACACGGGGACTACCATGCATAACGGGCCATTATATTACAGGCTGTTGTACACGGGGACTACCATGCATAACTGGCCTTCATATTAGAGGGTGTTATACACGGGGACTACCATGCATAACGGGCCATTATATTAGAGGGTGTTGTTCACGGGGACTACCATGCATAACGGGCCTTTATATCAGAGGTTTGTGAGTAACTTATCAGTGCCTTCAAAAAATGTTGCCGCTCAGTTAAGGAAGTGTATTAGAAGAAAATCTACAGTAGCTCTTTGGCAGCAAAAATATACTAGGTATACCTTTCGGTAAGGTGCGAACGAGCAATGTTTGACAGGCGCAAAATGAGGTAAACCGATATCTATTAATCAATTGAAACACATTAATGTAATCGAGTTCTTAGGAGAGGCAGGGGTGTGAGCAATCGACATACATATGAAGCTGTAAGAATTTAATATTACCGACTGCATAAGAGCTCATAGAGCGAACTGCTATGATAAAGCTAGTCACTTTTGCTTTACGCACTGCCGTGACAAGCGAGCTTTCCTAGTTTCGACATATCTTCGCTAAAATTGTACGAAATCTCCGCCCAGAATAAATCTCTGATGTCCAATATAACCGGGGGAATCAAACAGGATATAGCCTTGGGACCAATCGACATACAAATGAAGCTGTAAAAGTAACTTTTCAGTCCATGACAGCCGATAGTACGAACTACTAGAAACCCCGGCGCTATAGTAATTTTATGGACTTCCGTGGCAACTCAATTCTCTCTCTAGTGTCAAGCGCGCTACAAGTGCTATGCTAAAAATACTGTACGAAAGCTCCCGTTAAAATATTCCTACAGCCCAAAGGACCACAGCAGCTTAAAGAGGATAGCCTTCTGGCCATTCGACATATATATAAAGCTGTAAAACAAATTATTCAGCCGGTCCATGAAGGCCCATCGCGTGTATTGAATCCTTGACCTACAGCCTCGATCCAAACGCAAGCGCAAATGCAATTGTAGAATTACGCAAAAAATCTTAAAATTCCCTGCATACTGGCTCTGTCGCCTCACCAACCTCGCCTTTGGGCTCGGTTGGCTCGTTGGCAATTACTTGGTGATAAAAATGCCAAGTTCACAATTAAATTCTATCCTAACAGTAAGGAATCGCAAAACAAGATATAGGTTTGGCTGGCTGCTGCATGCTGCTGCATGCTGCATGCTGCTTTACTCTTTTAAAATATAACTATCACTACAAATTAATTTCCAAATTGCAAGTGAGGCTAATAAGCCGAAAGAAGTGGTAAATTGCCGGATACGAAAAACCGGGATAAAAACCTATCTTTGTAGGAAAACCCCGCGGAAACGTATTCTCCACACCAGTGCAAGTTCACCTAAACCCATGGAGTTTAAAGGTTATTGTTTTATAATTTGTTATGTGCTATCATTCTATAGCTACAGTAAACTATAAATAACGAAATAGTACTCCAAGCAAGAACAACGAAACTAGAAAAACGAAAATCACTATAATCGATTTTAAATTAACGTTAATAGTGCAGTAGCTTTGCCTAGATTGCCAATTCCAAGTAAACACTCGTTTAAATACAAAACTTGTACCAATCAACACTAATTACACAACATGTATTGTGTAAAAGCCAATGAAATGGCTCTAAATAAAATCACCTTGTGAACATAATTTTGCTGCTATTTTTCAAAGCGCAGCAAAATATCCAGGTGTCGTGCGACTGAAGCCTGTTTGAGCTGTGGTATGTTTTCTCAAAAGGTGTCCCGATTTATTTTCATTTTGTCCCGACATATTTTCATTTTGTCCCGACATATCAACGATTTCCTGGTAAATTCCCTGAGCCTACCAATTGCCGACATTCTCTTAAGATTCCCAGCACACACAAAAACTATTGTCAGTTCTTTCCGGTGACGTTCAAACACTGGAAATCAACTGGAGTGTAACTGAGAATGTAATTGTAAACTGATCAGTGTTAATTGGTATTTTGAACTGGCTGCTTGACTTTATCGAAGGCCAATAGAAGAAAAATATTTGCTGCTCACCATCTTGATAACAGGGGAGATCTTGCTCTTTGGAAACTGATAGTGACTCGTGCATGAGTCGTCAACTTAGCATGCATGATCATCAAGTTACAACACATTTTGTGGGTTAAACTCGCTGTTTTAGTAACTTCACGTCAAATCACAAGACTATTAAGGAGCACTGAAGGAATTATAGTAAAAATAGAAACAAAGACGATAAGAATTAGCCTAAAGTACAGCGTATGACAAAGCACTCTTCACCCAATTACCTGCGGTGTGCGACAAGGGTCTCTCCTCAGGCCCATCCTCACAGTTTCTGATCTACATTAACGATGCACAATTTATTACAAAATGTGTACACTTAGTGTTATATGCCGATGACATGAATATTTTCTACAGTCATAGCAATCTTAAATCTTTAGTATCAGTCTTAAATAAGGAACTCAAGTATCTAAACGACTTTTAGCAAATAAGCTTATCGTGAATCTGTCAAAGACTAAGTTCATTGTCTTTGCCTCTAAGCAAAAAAATATGAACAATACACGCAATAGCTCTGATTTGAGTTTAAAACTGTCACTGGAAGTTAACAGATTAACAGAGCGACGAACACACAATTTATGGGTGTCTTTATTGATGACAATCTTTCAGTAATGACCAAATAGATTTTGTTTCGCGCAAAATTGCCAAAACAATTGGAGTATTGTATAGCCCGGCATTACCTTAATATTGATATCTTTAAAAATCTTTATTATAGTTTAATTTACCCGTACATATCCTACTGTACGTTGACCTGGGGTAGTACTTACAAATCAAAGCTGAAGCCCATTCACATTTTACAGAAACGTGTGCTTCGAATAATTACTTTTTCCAGGTCCAGAACTCCAAGTAAACCTTTATTCAAAAAAATAGAATTGCTCAACATATTTGAAATAGTGGACCACCAACTTGGTGAATTAGCTTATAGGTATATATCATACAAATCAATTACCAAATATTTTTCTAGTTACTTCACTGACCTTTCTGTAGTACATAACTAACTCGTTCAAAATCAAATACATTTTTTTATCTACCTCGCCAAAGGCTGAACTATGGCAAATTTGGAGTTAAATATGCTTCCGTCAAAGTGTGGAATGATATCCCCGTAGATATAAAAAGTAGTCCAACAACTAAATCATTTAAAAAGGTCTTTTAAAAACACCTCCTTTCTTCTTCCTAACAAAAAATATATCAATAATTTATTGTCTTTATGTAGAAAAATGCAAACTCCTGACATTTCTTGTAAGTTCATTTATTATTCATTTTCTGTGTACAATAATTATTTGAAGTTATCTGTTTCTATCTTAGAGTGATCTGTAATTAATGTTGATATAAAGGGTGCATGAGAGCCTTGTTAACCCTTTGGGTTGTATCCTATGCACCCTCCACGTATTTAGTTTGACCTTTCTCTTTCCTTTTTCATATTTGTAATCTTTGTAATTGTGGAAAATAAAAAACCTTTGAACCACTCGCGAATTTGCGTAAATCGCTCTCCTCCAAACCGGTCAAAGGATTGCTCCTCCCCTCCCCAATGGAGACTATTATGGTACTAGTTTTCCCTGAATTATGAAGGAAGCTTAAATGTTGGATAATACAAACAACCAAGCATATAACCTACACAGTAATTATAGTCTATCAATGACGCGCGGATCTTGCCCTTCAGTATCGTATCAGTCCTCCAGTGGGGAGAGGAGGAGCGCATTGTGGTTGGCCACGCAAGGGATTGTGGTCGAAACAGCGAAAATGCAATGAACCGTTGCGAGATTTTATCCAAACTCTTGTTCGAAGCTTCGTCAGGTGGATGCATCTTGACATCCAATTAAACAACAGTTCCAAACGCACTAGTGTTTGATCAGATTTCCAAGTCTAGTGATCTTAATCGTCATATTCATGAACCACTGACTACATAACTTATATATATACTGATAAAAGGAGTGAAGAAGTAAAGCACGCTTGGCACAAATGACCCTAAAATCTATCACTTTGCTATATTTTCAAAAGTTTCCAACGTAGAATATTGAATTTTTGTGGGATGATGAAAACCGACGACCTAAACGAAATCCGATGATTTGATCTACCGTAGACATCTTGATGACGTCACAGTTACGTCATGTATCCATTTATAATAGGTTTCTCGATGTTTTCAATTACCTTGAACATCAGTAAATTTTATATTTTCGATTTCCCATCATGTCGACAACAAAGAAACCGAAAACCCGAGTTCGATTGGTTAAGAGGGAGAAAAGTTATTAAATTTTGAATTTTGGTAATTTTCCCGCCAAAAATTGGCGGGAAATATTCAATACAGAACCATTTACAAAATAACTTCTTCATTCATCTTTTAGAGTTTAAAATATTTGTTTACGACAATCTAGCAATCAAAAGAGTAAATCGGTACCCACAACCGTATGTTTTTAGAATTTTCGATTTTTGAGAGGAAATACTTTAAAATTCGCAGTGAAAAAGAGGAAACGTCATTATGACGTCATATATTTTTGAAAACGTCTTTTAAAAATAACTATTCAAGTATTTTTCGGGTTTTAAAGAGAAACTGTACTTACTGTACACTGAATAGCCGCAATATGGTCTTTTTTATGTTTATTCCATTTAGAAAGCATGACTGATGTCAGACCCATGACGTCAGAAAATGTGACGTCACAGAAACTTCAGTTCTTAATAACTCAGCAAATATTTATCGTAGAGACTTTAAAATTGCGGCAATCAAAAACACATATTTATGTTGTTGTGATAACATGCTTTATTTCAAACGTATAGGTAACACAGAATTTGACCTTAAAAGGAGTCGTTCGTTATGACGTCACACCAACGTCAATATACAATCGTGTTTCATCCTAAAGACGTTATTTCATTTAAATATTAACAAACGAAAATTTCGTTAAATTTGACAGCTAATTAAACAAGATGTGCTGGTTTATATATTTTTGGCTCGCTTTTAGTGATCGATTTTGAGGTAACTTATGCCAGGCGTGAAGAACGACATAGAAACTGAGAGAGAGAAAGAACTTGAACGGGTTGATAGAACAATTCCCTGGGTTGCACAGGATATTGCCCATTATGCCGCGAGATAAACTAAGTCCCGAGTTAAAATTCGAGTAGGATTCGGGTAGAATTTTGAATTAGATTTTCGAGTTGGATTCAGGCATTTTGAAGGAAATAGACATTTCCCATGGGAAAGGCTTTACTGGATGGCAAACAAATTTTAGAAAGATCGACAATCGAGTGTAGGTGGTGGAAAATAGCATTTACAAACAGGTTTTGCTAATAACACTACCGATCTCATACAATTAAGTGCCTGTATATAAATAAAGTCAGATTCCAGTACAACCACGTGATCGTATTCCTGCAAAAGGTCAGACTTTGCATATTACAGAACAAACTATTCACTTGGTAATACAGACTTCAATTCGTAGCGTTGTGCATATCCTCATTCAAGTTTGATTTGAGTTATAAAACTCTTAATAAACTCAAAATAATTTTTAACACTATTCTTTTTATGTTTTGGGTACTCACACCCGCACCTTCTACCCGCACCTTCTACTCGGCCCCGCACCTTCTACTCGGCCCCGCACCTTCTACTCGGCCCCGCACCTTCTACTTGCCCCCGCACCTTCTACTCGCACCCGCAGTGTTTGTATAGGAATCCGATGCCAAATAATTTCTGAATATTCACTGTATTCAAAACTTAAAGTGCAAGTAGCACCATAAAACAACATGAACTCTTTTTGCCCCAAATTCTATTTCTGATGTACTTCAGTTGTCTAACTTAGTTTTCTTTTAGAAGCAGGAGCAGAAATTAAACTAGAGTAAACGCTACGCGAATTGCGGGATTGATTCATCTTGTGATGTCGCAATGAAAACCTACGGGATTTTATTGTAGTAGTTTTCTCTAGGGAGCGAGTTGATTCATCTTATGACGTCACAGGACCATGAAAAGTAACCAAAATTAGGGTTTAAATGCCAGAAATGTTACAAAATTTGCAAGATTAATACCTTTTTGTGAGAAACAAACACAATAGTACATGCAATATTTTTTTTTGCCATGATACTTGCACTTTAAGATACCAGGTAAAAGATTAACTGATCAAAATTTGAGGGATGAAGCTGTGCTGGGAAGCGTACAATCGTGTTTTCAGTCAGTGCCATACATTTGTCTGTAAATTTTCCCGCGGACTTTCACACATTAAAATGAAAAATCTCTGTGCATTGTTGCTGTTGTTGTTGTTGTTGAAAACTCAATCTACCGTAGAGAAACAAGATGGCGGCTCGTAGTTTTACCCACAATCCTTTGCACGTGAAAATCATTAAATACTGTTGCCATCATTAAAGAGAATATATTATTTCTACGTGTTATTTGGACTGTGTTAGCTTATTCTTCCAGTTAGTTTAGTCTAGAATCAGGATGTGACTGCCTCTCTCCTGCTGCGTGAACTTGCGGCCTCGCGAAGACTAATGTTTGTAATGTTATCAAACTCATTAATAATACATGAAGCTAAAACAAAGGAAATCACTGAGCGACTGATAAGTTATCTGTAAATCTGATACAGATTTAGTCCTGATTTACATAAACTTTTCGGCTTCGATTTTCTCGGCCGAAATAGGTCGTATCGCCAAAATAACTCAAAAACATGACTTTATACACCTAGACGTTTGATAAATCAGATACAGAATTCGTGTCCATGCTTTATCGGATTTACAAACTCTCGCTTTCAGCTCGAGTTGGTAAATCCGATAAAGCCGGCCACTCATTCTGTATCTATTACTTACAAGTTAACGAATGTTTTCTAGTTCGATCTGAAAAACGTCGACAGAAGCCTTTTATACTTTACTCAAGGAATCCCACAGCACGCGTGATCAGGTAAGAGTGAGTGTCTTGGAATTGTACAGATCGTGGGTAACAATTATCAAGGGATTTTTCAGCACAAAGTTGATATAAGTTCACAACATAAGCTCACAAGTAGTAGAGTAAATACTGGGGGAAATATATATTATTTGCATATAATGATTTTATATTTATTTTATTATGTACGTAATACACTCGTTTTCAAAAACATTGCTTGGAAAAAACAAATTAAACTATATTGTTAACAGGGATCATGGATACATATGGCAATGTTTATGTAAGGGTTATTAACTCGCTCCTCGGTTCGATAAAGATTCCAAGGGCGCAGCGCGAGGAATCTATATCACTAAGATCCGCGGAGCGAGTGACTTAATACCATTTAGTACCATTTGCATGAGGTTTTCTCAGATGTGGGGCTGATTTAGTTGAAGAGGTCTATACCTGCTACCGGGTTGTCTATAAAATGATGAGTAATTTAGTAGTTATGAATACCCAACGAGAACAAAGAAAATCGTGTCAAATGGTATTAAATATATATATATATCACGAAGAACTAAACGGTTATGTGGTAAAAGTTACTTAAGAGTATACCTAGGTGCTAATTAAGTTGGGCAAAGGAACTCAACAGCGTACTTGGCATTGACACTTAAACATAGGAAGTGCAAAATATTTTAATGACTAATATACCACTGCCACTTGCCAGTACAGTTGATTTAACGCACTGCCACTCGTACATAGAGCGTGGCGCTGCCTCTTATAAACCTAGCATGCACTGCAACATAAATTTGGTACTGATATTTTTCCCAGTTAACGGGCAAATGAGGCTAATCAGGAAATAATGGCGGGAAATCGAGCTCCTTATCTGCGTCTCCACTGATCATGAAGTCATTCCAATTGATCCGCCGATCAAGTACTGTAAAGGTCTTCAGTGGTGTCTATTTGAGTTACAAAAACTTGGAGATGTTTTTTTAAACGCGGCAAAGCAGTTAAGTGTAGTATAAAGTGATCTAAATTTTAGAAGCTTTGATATTGCTGTCAGGCCTAAATAGGCCGTGAGAGAGTCCTGTTTCGACCGCCGCGGAACCGACTTTTATCAGAAAACTGGAACGAAAATGCACAGGAGAGCCCTAGTCCAAACAATATATCATTATTATTAGTACGCATGTTGAGGTAGAGATTTTATATTCTGAAAATGCTGTGCTCCAAATTCAAATTAACACTCCATCTAGCTGAGCGGTCCACTGCTATAAATACAATGATACTTTGATAAAGTTTCTATTTAATTGGACAAAAAGTATGCATTCAGTCGAGGACGATTTGATCTCGACTTCGTCGCTCGATCGCCACTCGGTGTCGTCGGAAGGAAAAAATAACCTGTGGAACCACGTATATCACAAATTTGGCCGGCTCAGAAGGGGTGGAAGGGGAAGAAGACGATAACAAGCGCTTGCAATTGCTTGAATGTAGATGAAAATCAAATATTTAATCAAATCTGATTTATATACAGATATTTCAGAAATGTTGATCAGATTGAACAATGAACAACAAAGATTTAACAATAGAGTAGTGCAAGACTGACCCGTCTAGCGGTTCCTAGAATAGACATGAGCCTAGAAATAGAAGCTAATGTTACAAACTGTTAACAACCGTGAGCGATTTAACATTGAAAAGAATCTTACTGATCAAATGTTGGTAGAGTAACGGGCGCTATTATCCTAGGGTTAGGTTGAACAATGATTTTCCGATCTAAAGTTTCGCTTGGTATTATTATAATACGGCGCACTTTGTTCATGCCAACGCCCGATGATATATAGGCAAAATTCATTAGTGCTTATTGCTTTATTTTCTTGCGCTTATTGTTCGGTTTCTTAGAGTGACTGCCATGACCGATTGCAATAAACCCGTGAAAAACAAAATCTTATCAATAGACTATAAGAGTCAGTTGAGGGGACAGTAATGAAAGATCTACCCTCTAAACAACACAACAGTTTGCATACGAACTTAACTGAATCATAAATACGATTTTGAGGTCTAAAAACCCGTTAAACCACAGCAAAAACTATGTATGATCGATCCTGTCAAAAGTTGGATCTAAAAACAGTCTTGATCAGCAAAAAGAAGATATGAAACAAGAATTTGTCCGAAGACTACTGCAATATTGATCATTTCGACTGGCCAAGTACCAGCCTTAAACGGGTTTATTTTATAGTGGAGCTCACAAATGGACATATGGCTTTATGTAAACGGTAGTTTCGTAGTAAACGGAAATTAACCAATATGAATTAATTATTATAAGTAATAACATGGCATGAGGGAATTTAGTGATTAAATTTCCCCGAGAGCCGAGGGAGGAGGATTCGTAGATTTCTTTCATGCCATGATCAGTCGAGTTCGATTCCCAGTGCGCTGGACCACGTTTGTAAATAACCAGTCGATTTGCCTCCTCGTCGATTCTTATTCTGTTTTGTTTAAGCTTTGCTGCAACTGAATGCACCACGTATAAATAAGTGTCACGTTTGCCACTTTATAATACTATTATTACCGAGAAACTGAATTAATCTCTGAGAAGTTTAGTTTTCTCTGCGTAAACTCCAACGTCGCGGTTGGGTTGCTTTCGAAAATAATTCAAGTTTTTGTTATTATGCTTGATACATTTGAGTGGCATTGATTGAATGACCCTGGCTGCCCCTGGGAACAAGTATGTTCTTTTAAAATACAATATAATTATATGGTTGACTAAATATTCAAGGTATGCATGGTTTAATTGCGTCACGTTTATGGTTTTAAGTATCCTACATGGAAAAAGCTGGTACTTGTCAGGCCATCAGTGCAAACAACTCGCTGATTGGCTTCGTTTTGTGTCTTCATATAAGCGAGTTGCTGATAGGCTGCATGTGGAACCTCCAATCAAAAAAGAGATCGAGATTTTTGCTAGATTATGAGTGTTGCCTATGCTAACGCTCCGGCAGCAATTATTTACCAGAGAATTTTGTTATGTCGATCCCAGCCTCTTTCGTAATACAGTTTTAGTCCACTTTCGCATGGTCGTGTTTATTAATTGGCTTCTGTGGCTTTACATATAGCTGATACGTTTTTAACCATGCAGCTTGGTATGTTGTTCTCTAACGGCTTGACGTCATAAGGACAGATATATTCTTTTAAGATTAGGCTCTCATAGGTTTATACCCGGATTGTGCGTCCAGTTTTGCTATAGTTGGGAATCGTTGGTCGGTAAAAAGGCAAAGCCGTGACATAGTTTCAGGTGTAAACATTTCAAATTTAGTTCGGTGGCGGGCCCAATCTTCTTTAAGTCCTCAGTAGTACTACACTAACATCTCACACGAATGCCGGAGTATCTAGTACACCATTCATACTAAAGCTTAAACAAGTTTAAAATAATACCTGTTCTCCCTGCATGCTCTCTGGTGCTAAACTAGTTTCAATGACTGACCTAGCCTGCGAAACAGGCCTCAGTGTTATTTCAACACAAAGGAAGTGATAAAATGATTTGGCCGCGTGAAAATGGAAAAAGGAGACTGGCACGAGAGAGAAGAAGGAGGGCCTGCAGCCATCCCTTATACATTTTCATTTCCCGTACAGATTCTGTACGGGAAATACTGATTGATCAATTAGCTGTCATCGCTGTCATGTGTCACGAAATGTCGCACATTCCTCCTGCGAACTGACTGAAATGGCGGCGACAAGAGAGAAGTGATCGAGCGGTTGAGCGTTAATCCAGGAAAGTATTTAGAAGAACAAAGCAGGCAGTGAATAGTCTACATTTGTACTTTCTAGGCGAGATATTTTGGCGGTTTTACCAATAGGTAAAAGCCTTATTTTCCAACTGTTAAATAAACATGTTAATCCATGCGGAAAAGCGCAGAATTCAAATTTCCGTAAGATGGCAGCAGGCGCTTATTTCTTCTCGCGGCTCGCTTCGCTCGGATCGGTATCACAACTCGCTCCGCTCGTATTGGCAGAACTCGCTCTGCTCGTATCGGAAAAGCGCCTGTTCTGCAGGCTATGACTGACCTTTCTTTACGAAATAACTTGTTCGAGGTAGTTTTAACCCTGTGTAAGTGACTGAGGGCCGCTACTGCCAGGCTTCCTGCTGTGTGATTGTTGTTTAAAAGTGTGAGAGTCCAACGCAGAAAACTCCCATGACTTGTTGAATATTACATTGTCTTTGCCAAAACAACTGTTTAATCTGATCGTATAAGGGCTGCATAATGGTGAACATTTATGGCCGTTATCAATTAAAGCAGCTAAACTGATTTCGCAACTTTAAACTCGGAATCTAACTCAAGCCTATAGTCCAGTTTCGTATTCGAAAATTACCGCTGAATGCAATGAATACAGACGCATGTGCAAAGGTGCAAAACGCGAAACTATAACAATACGCAGAGTTGTGAATAGCCCACCTTCTCGCTGGTATTTATGAATGTTTAACTTCAGAATGAGGCTAATCCTACGTACAAATGGCGATAGAGCTTTCTCTGTGGCAGCGCCCAGGCTGTGGAACACTTTACCAGATAACATTAAACTCTCACCATCATTGAACACTTTTAAAGTGCCCCTACGATCAAATTTTGACATATCAATGTTTTTGCATATTCATAAAGTAGAGTTCATATATTATTACCAGTTCAAATTGTTTTTCGATACAACGACAGGAAGTCTTATTTTTTTATCTCCGAATATTGAATCTACACGTCCGCCATTACTGGAAGCCGTGCCCTTTGTTCAGCTTTAAACAAAGGTTTATTCACCGGAAATGATGTCATACACTTAACGCTCGCCTGCAGAACACAACGCCTGGAGGCATATTTCTACTAAAAACGTCTTCACGTACATAAGAAGAAAGTTATATTTATCTTTGCGAGGTTGGCTACTTTTTTATGCACGCTATTTCGCGCCACGAGGTTGTCGTGTTAAGTGTATGACATCACCTCCGGTGAATAAACCTTTGTTTAAAGCTGAACAAAGGGCACGGCTTCCAGCAATGGCGGACATGATTTTACCGGTAAACTCTCCTAAAATTTGTGGTTTAAGATGCCCATTTGGGAATATTTTTTACTATTTCGGATATTTCTAATACTGATTGACCTATAAACACTGAAAAAGTGGCAAATCGAAATGGTAAATTTTCGTCGTAGTGGCACTTTAAATCTCGTCTTAAGACATTTTTGTTTCAACAGGCCTATGATATCTAGTTTTCGAACATGTTTAGTCTAAATCATGTTTAACTTAGTTGCTTGGTTTTTATAATATTTAGTTTCTTCTCATATTTAACTATTTTTTAGTTTGTAATTCTTTGTGAAGCGCCTTTGAATTTAAGAAAAGTGCGCTATATAAGTTTAGATTATTATTATTATTATTACATGCGTCTGTATTCATTGCATTCAGCGGTAATTTTCGAATACGAAAATTGACTATTGCGGGGTTTTGATTTCAACGGATTTTCTAACTATTCGTGTCGCCGTTTCCTCATATATTTTCAAATGACATCCTTGAATGATAAACTAAGCCACATATTAAAAAGTTTAGGAAAATAAGCCCGGGGCTGATTTGAAAGGTTTTATTATTGTGCTAGTTTCGTGGGCATTTGTTACGGCTGAGTAATTCTACACTTCGCATGACACTGTCAATCAAAGCTTGCAAATTTACTTCCGGCAAAATAAGAAATAGTTTTATCGTTCATGCGCAGTTGTTCAAGTATTTGTTTCAACTGGCGGGCCACCATGGGCTGTTATCGCAGTTCGGCCACCTTGGATCAAACAATAGTTTTGGCCCCGGTAGCGTCGTACTGGTGGGTTTCAGAACGAGTTTACCGGACGAAAAAAAAGGTTTTTATTCTCCTGGGACTCAACATGGCCGCCGTGCGATAAAAGCCCATTGTCTAATATCTGCCCGCCCGCCAAATAAACAAAGGATTTGTACAACTGCGCATGAACCGTAAACTGGTCCATTCAAGAGGATCAAGCAAGCGGGGTATGTGTGCTGTATTTTGTAATTTAACCTCGTTTCCATGAAATCCCTGGCCTTAATAGCCCAGTTTCGTATTCGCAAATTATCGCAAAACATTCATAAATACCAGCGAGAAGGTGCAAATGTGAGACTACAACAATACACAGAGTTATGAATAGCCCACCTTCTCGCTGGTATTTATGAATGTTTTGCTTCAGAATGAGGCTAACCCTGCGTACATGCGTCTGTAGTCATTGCATTCAGCGGTAATTTTGGAATACGAAACTGGACTATTGTCATACGCTTCTTCAGTAGGGCCCAGCTTACGGTAGGTACTAATACTCACAATGTTCTTACATTGCAGAAGTAACAAAATTACTCTATTTCAATGGCGACTGGATATGGTGTATCTGAGGAGGAGGAAAGGTAAGGCAATTAAAAATACGATATTAAACGCCGGGGCCGGGTAACGAAAAAAATCACGAATCCCATTTGCACTACTACAACATTATCTGATTGGTTAAGAATTTTATGCGAATACTGGAGTCTGATTGGCTCCTGATGAAACAAAGGATAATGACAAGGAGACAAAGAGAACGTCTTTGTTTTCCACAGTAATAAACAACAACAACAACAGTATAAACGACAGCTACAATAATAACAAGTCTATCACCCACAATAAAGTGTACAACATGTAATTCAGTACCTCCTCCAAGTGGTATATATATGCGGTTGCATAATATATTTCGTTATAAGTTTGCATACTTTTCTCTTTCAGGGACAACTTTTTCTGCCTAACGCTTCTCCTCTTTCGCGTTGGTAACAATACCCTGCGCAGGTATTTCAAGACAAAATGGCCCGCAGCGTACCTCAAAGCTACGGGTGCAGTGGGAGCGCCGTGGACAGATGAGCCATGCGATGGAAACCAACTTAGTTCACTGGATAAAAAACTAAGGTTGGACCCCAAAGAACGTGCGAAAGTGATATCTGGCAACACAGCGCAGTGGGATTTCACCCTCCTCACTAAAATTCTCTTGTTCTCGTCGCTACAATTTACAATGCTAAGGAGCAAGGAGTTTGACGAATTGCAAATGTTGAGGTATATCCGCAACGACTTGATCGCACATGCCCCCGATGCAAAGCTGAAAAGGAGCTTATTCAAACAAAAATGGCAGGATGTTTGTAAGGCGCTGACTTTATTTGGTGCACAGGCGACAGAGTTTGCAGAGGTCCAGGAAGGTAAGTTCAGTGATCATCTTATCGGCTGGTAGTGAAAGTCGAGCTTATTCATGGTTTCTTTCGCCAAAAATAAACACCAAAGCCATATAGTTACTCCCATCTAGAAAGATTGGACTAACCACAATCAAGTACGGAATATTTTTAATGTGAAAAGAAAAATGTTCGTTAATGGTATGTGTGTCCAAGCCGGGTTTTACACAAGTACGCAGTACGTAAAATCCAGATTCCTGCTCCTTTATGGAATCGAACTCTGATTTCCACACTTATATATCGATACAATAATGATTAGTAGAAACCAACTAGTGTTCTATCATGAATCCTGCAATCTGATTGGCTAAGCAAAAAAGCCGGTTTTCAAAAGCAAAACGATGGCTGCCAAAATGTCAAAACATTTTCTTATGTCAGTTTAAGATTGAACTACTAGTTGGTTTCTACTAAAACAACTAGACTATACTCGCTACAATTAGACTAAGAAATAATACATGAATTATGAATTGCACTCCCTAAGTTAACCATTTTTTCTATTGCCTCCACTCCCCCTCCCTTAGTCGACTTAGCTTACGGTTTTTTATCAATTTTTAGCCTGTGTACAGCCGTTCGACCTTTTAATAATTTTCGTAGTGAAGCAAATTATAGTATGCGAAAAGTAGGATAATACCAGCTCGAGTGATGTCACTCAGTAGTTAATTATGTGCAGCATTGATTCCCTACGATTTGTAATATTTAAATTTGCTTAGCTTACTTCTTCTAAAAAGCCACTTTAAATTTAGCGAGAATGGCTGCCATTTGTGATAGACATATAACCCTCCATCTCAAGTCTTCGGTGTATGGCGCTGGCATTTTAAATTTATCGAACGAGGCAACTTAGCAATTTTCTGCAGTATCGCCTAATGCAAATGTTAGACCATAATTAATTTCGGCCTAAGAATACCCTAATGCCCTATTCCCTAATGCCCTATTCCCTAATGCCCTATTCCCTAATGCCCTATTCCCTAATGCCCTATTCCCTAATGCCCTATTCCCTAATGCCCTATTGCCTTCTCCCAGTCAACTGAGCTGTATTTTAAGGAACGTTATTGTTTTAATTATGAATTTAGTGGTTTTTTTTATATTTCATGCATGCAGTATATATAGAGCGGATTTCGTATGGGTGGGAAAGTTGCGGCAATAACTTATGACACGGTTTCAGTACAACCTTGACATTGATTTTCGAATATTTTCTTTATTTTCACTTTAGTAGTATATATTGACATGATTGACTTTCAACTATTGACTTTCTTTTTCTAACTATACTAACTATTACTACTATATTTCTCTATATTTATTTTGTTTATGCCGATTTCATTTTAGTTAAGTTATTTATCCTTATTAGCCATACATAATTAATAAAAAATCTATTTTCGTCCCACATTATTACTCGCGCTGCCTGTGGCAGCACCGAGTCTTAAAATGCAAGCCGTTCTTTTTTATTTTTTATTTTATTATTTCGTGTAGCAAAATTTCTGCGCATGCGTTAAAGGTCAAGTTCACACCAATCAGATTGCACTGTGCTGGTCACGCAACAATCGCCAGGTTAATTTATTTACATAATTTAATACAGTAAATCAAGATGGCGGAGGACCCGCGAGGAACTTTCTCTCTAATTTGGAGTCCCATCTCTCAAACGTAATTAGTTTAATGTTTTATTTAACTTCACTCGTGCGAAAGCCTTCCAACAGGCTCAGGATATTTCAACTGGCGCTATTGTCGGAGCCGAAGGACCGCGTTTTTTACGCAGATGGCCAGTGATTTTATATACGACACGTACGACGACCTGAAGCCAGTGAAGGGGTCAGGATCCGGAAAGCTAAAATTCGAAGAAATAGATATTGGAGTCTATAAGCCATCGGCTCGCTGTGCTGCATTTAAAACATCCGAGGAGAACATCTTATTTTGGGTGAAGGCACTTCAAGACCAATATTATGAGTGTCTTAAAAACTGTCAGAGATTTAAATTTACCGTAAGTTGATCGACCACTTAACAGACACACAGTCAGAGAGTATTGAGATCAAGTTATTTCGTTCCAGCGAGGATATTGACCTAGCGGAAACGGTACAAGCTGTCGAAGGATTTTACTTATAATCATCCACGTCTACTTAACAACAGGAATAGTTATATTACAGATGAAAGTAGAGAACTTAATGAATGAAGAAACAGAGGTCACGCGCGACATGCTTGAGAACATGAACATGTTCAACACTTTATGTTATACTAAGAAAACAAAACAAGTTACAGAGCCTGCAAGTTCACAAGTCAATGAAAAACCCCAAGAACCTGTAGTTTTGGATCAACATATCCTTGAAACTCCAAAAACAACATACACATGAGTCAAATTCAAACCGGAAGAGACGGAATTCTTTAGATACTTCACGAGGATTGTTAGCCCGCAATAAGAACTCTCTCGCTGCTTTAATGACCTTGATTTGTAACATGGAGGCTGACGTAACTGATATGCGTAATGAATTCTTACTCTCGTCACCTCAAAACGAAACTCAGTCATTTGGAAGACAAATTAGTGCAGCAAGATAATATATACAAGACCGAAATCAAGATGCTGTCATCACGTCTTATTGACCTAGAAGTTGAAAATGGCGAGTTGAAAGCGGATATAATAAAGCTGAGATCCGACTTTCAAACTTTAAAAAACAATCAAGAATACAAAAAAGAAGACAATGAAAGACCAAGGTCTCCAGTGTTCCGAGACTAACCAACCTACTGAAGCTTTAGCAACGAATCAGTTTGTTCAAGAGCCATCTTTCTTACATGACAACCCGATCCCTATTCATCAGAATACATTTTCTGTGCTAAATGACGAGAGTTTACAATCACCTGACCGACAACCCACTACTAAAGAAAGGGACCATGAAGTACGGTAGTACGCTTAATTCTCGGGTTCAAAACAATGAATATATGCCTGCTCAAATGCAGTATGTTAAACGAATAAGTAGTGTTTAAATTAAAAGGTCAACATACGAGAAAAACAAAACATATATACTAGGGGAGCAGAGAATGAAAGTCACCGCGCTACCGGCCACTCCTAAAGACTGCTAAATTCAGCTAATAATTCTTCCCTTTGGTTATTACTAAGAGGATTTCAAATTAAAGTGTATTTCATCTTCAATCTCATGTGGCCCGAGTGAAAGCTCAGATGGGCTCTTGTTAATATTAATAGTCAGATCAGGTCAGATCCGTCCCATACCAGTCCGGGTAGTAAGTTTATGGAGCAACACACACTCAGAGCGATAATTCAGAGTTAGCTCGATTAGCTTTAGTTATTTATAAATAGCCAGTACTCTAGGTTTAGTTTTAAATAATTAAATATTTGTTTTTATTCATGTAATATATTAGGTACCAAATAAAGTTGTTGTTGGTGTTGATGTTGTTGTTGTCGTTGTCGTTGTGGTCGTTGTGGTCGTTGTTGATGATGTTGTTGTTGATGTTGTTGTTGTTGATGTTGTTGTTGTTGATGTTGTTGTTGTTGATGATGGTGTTGTTGTTGATGTTGTTGTTGTTTTTGTTGATGTTGATGATGTTGATGTTGTTGTTGATATTGATATTGATATTGATATTGATATTGATGTTGTTGTTGTTGTTGTTGATGTTGATGTTGGTGTTGTTGTTATTGATGTTGTTTTTGTTGTTGATGATGATGGTGTTGTTGATGTTGATGTTGTTGTTGATGTTATTGTTGTTTTTGTTGTTGATGATGGTATTGTCGTTGTTGTTGTTGTTGATGTTGTTGTTGATGTTGTTGTTGTTGTTTACCGAGTTACGGTACGGCAAAGCTACTGTAAGATCTTTCCTTGTTTCCTTTTCCACTCACACAACGTTTTCTTCATTACTCTTATACATTCTAATGTAGCGTCGTCTGTTATCTATTGAAGATACGAAGAAGCCATGGCATGTGCTATATCCTCTTGTGCAACAATGCGCTGATCAGGAGCAGGACATTTCAAACGGCATCCAATCAAGTAAGGGTACAATCCGACTTCATCAAATACCGCCTACTCGTTTACAAAACAAAAGCGCCATTTCGATCCAACCGGAACTATAAATCTTCATTCAAATACACCGCAAGCTCATTCTAATCACACTAAAAAGCAAAACCATTTAACTCAAAGTTATGGTAACATTCGGGAACTGTTTGGAAGGACGCGACACTGCTGTGAGGGTGTAGGTGGGGTTAATGACTGACAACTGACAAACGCCTAAATAGCCGAAATTTGAACTGACAACTGACGTTTGTATACCCCATCTAACAGACTCGTACCAAGTTATAATTATAAGTTATAATTTGCGGCGCGGTTCTAAGACTAGGAAGTGCGGGGGGTTCTCACGGGAAGGGCGGAGAAAGGAAAGGATGCGTTACTTTCACCTCGCCCTTCCCCTGGGCCGGGTTGTTCAAAGGGTGGATAACTTTATCCACCGGATAAATCCTTATCCAGTAGATAAGTATTAACCAAACTAGCTTATAAGGATAAGGATTTATCCGGTGCATAAAGTTAACTACCCTTTGAACAACCGGGCCTTGATCTTTTGCGCGACTTCCCGTAACACCCCGCGCGCTGGCTAGTCTCAGATCCGCGCTGCAAATTATAACTTAGTAGCGAATGGGTACGAGTCAGCCCAGACTTCCCGGCTCTGCTGTGAAAACTCGAATCCGAATCAATTTCAAACCAACGAAGACAATTCTCGGAAGCTGGCGAAAATGAGACTTGTATGTGATTCGTGCGTAGATTACTCTTACCCGCACGATCAATTGCGTAGCCACATAGACACGTTCAGTTTAAATTACCTAAGAATACGGATAATTATTTTCAGCCATCATCAGAATACTTGTGATATTGGCGTTTTTATAAGGCTTTCTGATTTGCCTTGCATGTCTGTTATATGTGCAATTTCTAATGAGCAAATTTCAGAATAATGTGATTAACTGTTGGATTATTTTTTACCAACAGTCCTGCTTGAGGTAACTACAGTTGGAACGACAGTTAACGAAGTTGCCTCGAAAGTTGATATCATGAGCATGGAGGTTAATAAAGTGGTCACTGGAGTTGAAGAACTGCTGGCGAAAACGCAACAAAATTTGAATGACCCAGACTGTGAACCCCAAGGGCATGACGTATGTACAGCACAACCAACAGATCTTGGGAGATTGACAAGAAACAAGGAAATGCTAGAGGAGCCGTACAGCTTTGGAAGGACATATTCGCCATATTCGCTTCGAAATAAAATAAGAAACATCAGTAAGTGTCTTTCTGTCGTTCATAAGACGATTTGTTCTCTTCGACGTTTTTAACCTGATAGTTGTGTGCTTCCTATATAGGCCAGACAATTTGATAAATCATGATTTATTTTAGCTGAGATAAAGTACTATAATGCATCATCTTAATAGACCGATGTATATTAGCTTGTACATTTGTTATGTCTTCCCTCCTTTACCCACTATATAGCTACCCCAAGTGCTGATTTGCCTGCGCTCGGTTTACTGGGCAATGAAGATGTATTACACCATTGTTGGACTAATATGGCTATGAGCACAGGCTCATAGCCGATTTTATTAATCTGATAGATATCAGATTTCACTTAAGAATTATTGATTACATAATGTAGCCCAGTAAAGGTGAGGGCACTGAAAACGCCAAAAGCATCATTATGCAAGCGGCAGCGCAGCACTAAATGGGTAGCACATTAAGGCACATGCCATAATCACAGTTGTCCCATAACTGTTGCAAAATTCCAACAGTAAGAATTATTATAGTAACATTCAGTTGCTCGTGCTAAGTGCTTCTAAGGACTATATGGGAAAATGCAGTTGCCCCTGCTAACTCTATAAATTTCATAAAATAAACTATGACCATCTGTGATAGCTCTCCATGCAGAGGATTCAGTGCTTTGTTTCCGAGATTTACAAATGTATGCATTATCTCTTGGGATACAGAAAAAGAAACTGAATTGACCTGAATGTGGACAACAAATGTTGATGATCGATCCAATACTAAATAAAATCTCAGGCCCGCCGCATTAACTTTGTTGAGAAAGGTAATTAGAAAAACAAATTCCATTAACAATTACATCTGACAGAAAACGTTATTTAATTGTAGTAACACCTGTGAATGTGACCTTTCTGAAGGTGCACTACAAAACTGGCCAAGAAGCTCAAGTTTACCCATTGCCCTGGACGGATAACCCACTGTTCCAGCTAGAGACGTTCTACACGAAACTGAAAGTAATCCAGAGAGAACTAGAGCGCTTAGAAGAAACCGATGAGGATGTAGACATGTATGATGTTTTCAAATCAGACCAGAACAGGAATGGTAAAAGACCACGAACTGTTCTGATAGAAGGCAGGCCGGGAATTGGCAAAACCACCTTCTGCCATAAGATGACACATGACTGGGCCAGGGGAGTTTTAACACCCAGTCATTTTCCTGATTTAAAACTTGTCTTGTCGTTGAAGTGTCGAGACATGAACGATGGAGGGCTTTGTAAGGCAATTCAAGATCAGCTGCTGCCAGAAGAATTTAGCGATGATCAGAGGAGAGAATTTTTTGAATACATCAAGGAGAACCAGAAGAAGGTGTTGCTCATTTTCGATGGTTATGATGAGATTCCAGCCACTGCAGATGATAGCGTGCAGGAGAGTTTAATGAGAGTAATAAGTGGAAAATCGTTGTCACATTGTTATGTTATAGTTACTTCAAGGCATGAGACAGGATTGGAAATCCGCAGATACTTTGACGCTTTACTAGAGATTAAGGGATTCCAATGGAAAGAGACGTGTCAATTCATCAAGACCTACTTTCACTCGTCACAATCTTTAGCTAAAAGCATGATAGCCGCAGTTTTGCATAATCCCGGCCTTAAAGATATGGTTTGTAATCCCTTGAATACTGCTCTCCTCTGTGCAGTTTTCGAAGACAACGGAGAGAAATTATTCAAAGAAAATGGTGTTGATCGCGCTAGGCTTTACCATGAGATTCTGTACTGTGTTGCAAGCAGAAACTGTAAGAAGGAAGGCACAGAAGTAAATGCCGTTAATGTGGAGAAGAGAATCCAAGAGCTTCATTCCTTGCTAGGGAAGCCAGCATTCCATGCTCTGAAAGATGGCAGGCTTTATTTCTGTGACAAGCACATCCCGCCTGATCAAAGGAAATATATGTCGATGACAGGGATCTTGTACAAGGAGAAGTCTGCAGCAAAGGTCAGGCCCGAAGGACTTTACTATTTCTCTCACAAGACGATGCAAGAGTATTTTGCAGCAGTCTACCTGGCCGAGAAGTTAAAAACTGATGGAGCGACAGAGGAGCTATGCTTTCTGCAGGATATAACAAGATTCAAAGAAGTAAATCGGTTTCTAGTTAATATTTTGGGGAACGAGGGGTATCTGCTTGTTCAAGTTCTTGCATGTGGCATTTCCTCCTCCAAAGACAAGAAATCTCTTTTCACATTCATATGTGAGCTTCTTACGGAGTGCGGAGATGAGAATACTATTCAAAGAGTGGTGAAAGTTGCCTTTGAATCCTTCCCCGAAGAAATAGACTTCCAATTGCCCTTGGTGGAAGGCTCCCGTAACAAAGCACTGGCAGGCCTGTGTTATCTTCTTTCTACTGAGATTACGGCATCTGACCGTGTAAAGGCAAGATCTCCTTTGAGTAACCTGAACCTCAAAGGGTTTTGGGAAGACGACCACAATATGTTTAGTTGTTTTGTTGAAGCGCTTTCCAAGAACACCACTTTAACTGAACTTAATGTATCAGACAATCACATCAATCCTGTCGTTGCTGTTGCTGTTGTCGACGCACTGATTGATAACACAAACCTGACTCATCTCAACATCTCACGTAATCGTATATCCAACGAAGGCGCACAAGCGTTTGCCAGATTACTTATCAAGAACAAAACTTTGACGCATCTCAACATGTCGAGAAACTACATTTCTTCAAACAGCGTGTGTACTATTGCTTCAGTTCTTGTGAATGATAACAACACCTTGACTTGGCTTGACATCTCAAGGAACAACATTAGAGGTGGTTATGTTAGTGATGAGTCTGGTGATAAAATCGCCGTTGCCTTTGCTAATGTTCTGAAAAAGAACACAGCTTTGACTTCCCTTGACATCTCAAATACTAACATCACTCAGAAAGGTGGATCTCAACTGGGCTTGGTTCTGAAAGAAAACAAAACATTGACCCGTCTCAAATTGTCGAAAAATCGTATCGAACAACGCGGAACATTCACTATCGCTTCCGTGTTGAGCACAAATACTACTTTGAAAGAACTGGACCTCTCGGATAATCGAATTGGCCCAAACGGTGCGCGCTGTTTGGCTACAACTCTGAGAAGGAACAGCGCCCTGCAACGCCTCGATATTGCAAAGAACTTTATAGGCGGTAATGGCACTAACAGTTTAGCCGAGTCTTTGAGAAAGAATGACACTTTAGTTGAACTCGTCATCTCGGGCAACGAAATTTCTGGTGAGTCTGCCCTCAAGGTTGCAAAAGCTGTGACAGAAAACGAAAGTTTGACATATCTTGACATGTCCAATAACTACATCACCGATCGTTATGCCGACGCCATTATAAGAACTTTAACTTCAGTTAACACGTTTCTGACTGAGCTCGATATCTCAGATAATGACATAACCGATATTGGTATAATCGATATTGCTCAGGCTTTGACCGAAAACACGACTCTTACCCTCCACATAAGATAGAGAGAAGACAATTCGCGTGTAAAGTAAGATGGACATATACACCTATTTTGAAATAGGTCGTTTGCCGTTTACTCGGGACATTCCCAGACCGAAATGGATTGTAGTGAGGGATAGTCAAAACGAGGCTAACCTGGCAAGAACAAAGGATTGCCTCGCTTTGAATCCAAGATGGCCACCAGGTGAAAAGAGTGAATTTGACCATTTTTTTAAACAAAAACAAACGAATTCACCAGACTTTCAGCTACAACCACAATGCATTTCGGTCTGGGCATGTCGTTCGTCGTTTGCCGTTTGTCCAGGACAACCATTTTGAAATAGCTTTTTATGCGCAGATATGAAAACATATCTTATTATTATATACTCGTCACAATCCCATTTCTGAATGGCTGAAAGTTGTGCAATAATTTCAATTGTTGCATAGCCATACGTTTTCCAGGTACAACGTACGCTCTCATTGGTTGATGCGAGGTCACGTGGCAGTCATCAAAATCCCGCGCGGGATACAATTCAAATGTATCCCGTCACATGATCACATCGTGAAAGAAGATGGTGTAACGGTCACGCACGCCACTGGTTAGCCAAAACTGTGGCATGTCAGTCACATGTCAGGTGACCACAAATCAACCAATGAGGGCGCACGTTATATCTGGAAACTTATGGCTATATAACAAATCACTTAATGACTGTCCCCTCGGGAATCAGAGAGTTTTGTTTCCCCTCGACTCCTTCTCGGGGAACATCGAGGATCTCGGGGAACAAAACTCACTGTTTCCCTCGGGGCCAGTCATTAAATGTTCACTGTTATATAGCCATAAGTTTCCAGATATAACGTGCGCCCTCATTGGTTGATTTGTGGTCACCTGACATGTAACAACAGCGCGCGCAACAATTTTGAAAACTATGATGTCAGAGGGCCTGTTGCCCGCTGGGTCGCATGCGCCACTGGCTAGCTAAAGGCGGGAAATATTTGTTTACCAACAATTAATGACTGGTCCCTCGAGAAATCAGTGAGTTTGGTTTCCATAGACTGGCGTCTCGGGAAACATCGAGATTCTGGGACTTCGAGAAACAAAACTCAGTCTTTCCCTCGGGGCTAGTCATTAAGTGTCTCATGGCAACCTCGTTCCGGTACGTGCGATAGTTTTGATGCAAAAAGGAAAGGGAGGGAAACGGCTGTGAAAATGTCTAACGTTGAAGAAAGAATGTTCGCTTCCCTCCCGGCGAAATAGAATTACTTAGAATAACTGTACACAAAAGAAGGTAAAAGGAACAAGTAGATAAAGGGCTATCATAATTGTTTCCCCAGATGATACAGCCACTGTTTACTTCCGGCAAACAATTACATAATTATAATACCAGAAATGCTTCTAGACTTCGTTCCCACTTTTGTAGAACTAGACTCAAACAATTTTGCATTAAATATCAAGGCCCACAACTTTGGAACTCATTAAACGATGAGTTGACAAATTCTTCTAGCTTAAAAAACTTTAAATCAAACTTAAAAATATTCTTATTAACGTCATATTGACAACTTAATTACTGCCATTTAGAATACAGCTTCCTTGTCTATATACTCTCTTGCTGTAATGTATGTACAGAGCTCCCTTGTTTATCTTAGCTTTAATATATGTAACCGCCATCTCCTGTAATGTTTATCTAATTATTTGTAATCTCGTATGTAAGGGGAAGCCTGAACTTCCATAAGCCTTACGGTTTCTCGTTTAGGCTTCCTCGTCACTGTTTTCTCCCCACACATTATACTGTTTATGTTATTGTACACTGTGGCAAACAAATAATAAAATACTTAGATATTTATATGTCAGATAAGGATATATTAATGAAAAGTACAAATTCAGAAGGTTCGAGGTAGAGAAATATTTATTACGCTTTATAATAACATTTATGTTCTTACTAAGTTTATCATTTAGATACGCAATATGTTCGGACCATGTTAGGTGAGCGTCGACATAGAAACCTAAATATTTAGTACTGTAACAATTTGTCATTGGTTTGTTGTTAATTAATATTGGCAATGATAAATTATACGACTGTTGAAAAAAAATCCTTTCTCGGTTCGCACGAACCACCATTTTGAACTGAGTAACCGCTCACTCGCAGTGTTCCCCAAAAAGAACAGAGGAACGAAGAGAAAAACAGATGACAGAAGACAGGAATCAATGTAAAAGGGGATTAAAAGGGAACGATAGAAAAGAAGAAAAGCGTTTACCGGACTCGAACCTGTCCCTCAGGTCTGAAAGGCTCACGTTTTCTGCAGTGAATGTGGCAATGACCTCAATTCAACGCCATCTAGTTTACTTCTTAAGCCCCTTTTACATTGATTCCCTGACTTCTGTCATCTTTTTTTTCTCGTTTTTCTCTTCGTTTCTACAATGTTTTGAAAAACAGTGAGATTGAGCGGTTACTCAGTTCAAAATGGTGGTTCAGTAGTTCGTGCGGACCAGGAAAGGAGCGAAAAGCGTTGTTTTCGAGACACCCACGTTCAAGTTAGTAGTTCTGTAGAAAGTAAACTGCACGTGAAAATGCCCGCAGTCACTTACATTTCAACCGTTGTCTGCAAAAACACAACGTGAAACTCCCACATTTTACGTTTTTAAAGAGAAAGCGAACGTAAGAAAGATAATCAATCCATTTTTCGTTCAGCGTGAATGGAACTCTATACTCATATTTTTCGAAAATCTGGTTGTGAGGAACAAAAACTTCTCTTCGTCCCGTCGTCACTGCCGTCGCCGTCCTGGTTGCTAAAGTTACCTAGTATGGTACTGGAGACTTTCGCCAGCCATTTCTGAACGAAAGGACTCTTAAGTTGTGGAGTTCAACTGAAAGTTTCTTGAAGTATACTGTATATGTGAACGTTGGTGTGCATTGTTCTAGACGCAGTTCTTGGACAGCTGTAACGAAGAACTCATTTGCGGTATCCTGCTTCAACATTTTCGTTAATATAAAGTGATAGCCGGCGACATTGAACAAAACAAATTTAAACATAAATCAGTTCCCCGCTGTCAAAGGCGTTCGGAACAGGTTTTAGCTGCAAAAGCTCCCTCACCAGTATGATCTGCTTTAATTTCCGCCGAAATCTCCATCACTGATCCATTCGTGGACTGCGCATGCGTTGACCAGATTTTAGAAATTACAAAACAGAGCAACCCGGATAATTACAGGGTCCGACTTTGATGTCCGATCATCCCAAATTCTAGCTTACCTAAATTGGCCTAGCTTAGATGTGAGACGATCCAATCATTTCAAAACTCTCCTGTACAAAACTATGAATAAAGAAGTTCCAGAATACCTCTCAGAAAAGTTTTGTATGACAAACACCATCGAGTTTCAAACAACAATATTTTTATTCCTAGACCTCGTACTGAATCTCTTAAAAAAGCTTTTGCTTATCGAGGGGCAGTCTTATGGAACAGTCTCGCACATGAAGCCAAGCAAGCTCCTACCCTTTCACAATTTCTTTCACATGTAAACATTTAGTGAGTAGTAACATTTGTTTTAGTTTTTATTAGGAAATTATTAGTCAATTACCTAGTTAGATACAGAAGTTTTTATCTCAGTTTTATATGAACTTATAAGTAGAATAGTTATCTCTTAGCGTTTCCCACACGGCTCCAAGGAAGAGCACTTAATTGTGCTTGTTGACACCGTGTAGTAAATAAAGTTATACATACAGATCAAAGATTCTTCAGTCGACTTGACATCTCTGCTTCGTCCTAAATTATGACATCGATCAGCCGATTTCATTCTAGCTACACATTGTGGCAGCATAGCAGATTTAGAAAGACGGACCATTTCTGAAGGCAAATCAGCCGCCGTTAGAAGAGCGTAATGGGAATGGACAGTTTTACTTTTTATTGAACCGTCAACTGACAGAAGCGGAAATGCCACTATCTAGAACACCACTACAAAATTTTATCCAAGGCTTTTCAGACGCGTTACGATTTCGTTTAAATACTTCCGCTTTCCAGTGCCAGCAAGGCCACTCAACAGGATAGTATGTCCTGCTTCGGTGCTAGCAACTGCTCTTTGCTGATCTGTAAGGCTCCTACTGAAGGCTCACCTATTTGTCACATATTTGTACACGATAAATTCCAATTCGATCTGTGGATTAGCCGATTTCTACGAAATGAATCTTCAATAAATTAAGATTGATAATTAATGAAGTTGTGTGAGTGGTTTTTTGGCGATTTGGGGCATTCTAAAGCAGTTTATTAGGATTCGAAATTTTGACCGTTGGCCGAGGCTCTAAGAAAATTTACAAGGTAGGCAACTCGACCTCGCCAAAGCACACACTTACCTCAAAGATCACCCAAAAATCGGCACTTTTCTTCCTCGCTCGCTATTCAGCTTTCGGCACAGGAGGGAATAGTTATCAAGCAACATCTGACCAGAGATTTAGGAAAATCCATCAAATCTATCATCGCCAAACGGCCTCCTCGAGACCCAAAAAGCGCGACCTTCCAATGATCTGTAAGAACCACAATGACCAAAGCGGTCCAAAATTTTCCCGACCCTACCCAAAACGATGCAAATCGTCTTTTTTCATGGGGGACCCCCAAGCGTGAAATTATACTTCCGTTCGAGGAACGGAAACAAATATACCGCCAATCACAGGACCAAGATAGTGAGTTTCCCTTTTAATTAGAAAAGTTAAATATGTATGTCTTGTACTCACGGATCTTGATCTTCGGCTGGCTAGCTGTCGACCCCCGCGTATTACAATCATCGAAACTGTTCTCACAAATTTTAGGGTGTTATAATCACTTGCTGTCACAATCCGTAGGAGAATCAAGTGCACATAATTCCGGATACCAAAAAAAAATGAAAGATTGAACGATTTATCCGGCAACAACTACTCATCCAGTGCTTTCTCCACAGGAAGCGTCCTGTGGTTTCTCGTGGCGGCCTTGGAGAAAAAAAACACGTCCTGCAGTTGACGTAACGATGGCAATGTAAAAAAAAGGGAGCTGATTGGTTGACGACGCGAAAGCTCGACACGGAAAATAAAATATAGACACTTGCGATTCTTGATTCGGGCGGCCAAAGGCCTGGTCCGAGTAATAAAGTCGATTTGAGACTTAGATTAGAACCATCCACGACTCTGTTCATTTTTTTTATTTTTTTTATTTAAACAATATTTTTTTACATTGATCCCAAGAGCTCTAAATGGCTCATCTTGGGGACGCATGTAAATTACAGATAGCATTTTCTACCCTACTAAACATTACATTTAACTCTAATATTCCTTTTGTTTTTCACAACACGCACACAAACACAAACAGGTTGGCCAATACGAAAAATAACTTATTTACAAAATCGTTTAGTTTGCATAATAAAATTTCTCACAGCTGCGAAAATTGCAGCATTATTATCAAAGCTGATCAAAGAGCTGCCAATAAGCAATATTTCAACTTTTTTGGTTGTATTCAAAGTTAACCAAATATTGCCAGCAAGACGTTCATTTTGTGGTTTGACTCGTGAAACAAAACTCAAAAGGGCGCGAAAACTATACAATCAAGACGCGCGCTCGCCAACCGGACGTAAAATAGTAACTTCCGGCTTTATATTTTTGTTTTCCAACAAAATAAGTGTCATATAATAAACATCTCCGCTCTGTCTTTACGGGAAATATCAAAATTCGGTCTTTTATGTACTGTCAAGACCTCGGTCTGATATTTTCCCGTAAAGACCTCGCTCTCGGTTAATAAGAAGTTAATAATAATACAACAAATATGTAAGGGTTAGAGACTGCTTGTGAGTGCTTTATCGACAAATACAGGCACGCGCTGACTGTACGATGAACGAAAAATAATGCCGGAATACTGCATGAGGCCGAAGACAGTATGAAAACATTTTGAGTTCATCGTACAGTCAGCCTCATGCAGTATTCATTATTTTTCGTTCATCGTACAGTCAGCGCGTGCCTGTATTTGTCGATAAAGCTTTCACAAGCAGTCTGTAACCCTTATTAGAGTCATTAATTATAGTGGTTATAATAAGATAATTCATCCTGATGAAGGTAATAATAATAATTCGATAACTCGTCGGAGCCCGAATACTGACGTTGAACCTTTTGGGCTCGGCGCTCCCGATGCGGATAGTGATAAACATAACAGTGTCATGAAAATGTTTGTCTTTTAAATAAAGTATATACAGTAGAGTTGCTCCAATAGACCCTTTCAGCTTGCCTGTTTGTTGCCCCATTTCAGACCACGTGACTTTTCCCTTGAGTAATTCGTTTTTGTTTTTCCGGCTGTATCCCAAGAGGAAATGTACCAATTCCTATAATTGGAAAACAAAGCACTGAATCCTCTGGAGAACTATCACGTGGTCTGAAATGGGGCAACAAACTGGCAAGTTGAAAGGGTCTATTGCAACTGGGACTCAATAATCACTTATACCGCATTAATGAGAAGTGCAAACCAAACACTGCCTTTACCAGAAAGGTGTCTATATTTTGACTAGCCTGTGTGTGAGAGTATTTCCCCTTCCCGTCTCTTCTACCTCCCCACCCCTCCCCCCTTGAACCTGTCACACGACTAGTAACTCAGTATAGTTGAACCACACTGTTACCTAAAAAATGCAAGCCAAACAGTGTTTCTACCAGAAATAAAGGTGTCTAAATAGACCCAATCCAAAATAATTCTTGCTCAATGAAAAACTGAAGTTTAGAGAGGTTCAGCTTCCCCTCTTTCTGCATGCATATGATAAAGTGAGGAATTCGGCATGTCTCTAACAACGTCAAGAAACCTTCACCAATCTAGTTTCATATCAGCTTTGCTCCACACATATTTTCCTCCCCTAATGAAGAACATCTTCTCGTCAAATCCGCTGAACTGAATCGCATCTTGTACCCCAATATCAAGAATCGATTTGGATGGAACTTTGCGACCTCCTGTGCAGTCTAAAAACCGCATCTGGTGAAGAAAATATTAGCAAAATAATTAAAAAGGTGTTTAATGAAGTTGTGTTTTAATAGGCTTTGATAAATCGGTAATCATAGAACCTTAGATTAAACTCAGTATAAATTCAGTCATATCACAATTCCACTTACATATTCGTCCAAGATCAGGTACGAATTCTGCATCTGAAAAACCCAAAAGAACCCATATAGTCAGTATTACCACTGCGTCGATTTGGTAAATTTCAACGTTGAATGGTTTCTCGATCACTTCAGGGATAGTATACCTAGTCTTCAAAAACTCATGAATAATTAATGAGCATTTTGTCCAATCAGATGAAGCAAATCAGTCACGTGCATGCTCCTTTATACCTGATAAAATCTCATCATTCTAAACAGCCCGCGGAGGGATTTGAATTCTGTCCCAGGGGGAAACGGGGTTAATGATTGAGACAATGGATAAGCACCTTGCAACTCTTGGAATTTCTATTGATGTTTTAGCTTTCCCATTGAAATGCTAATTAGGATGAACGTTTTATATAAAGAATATTAATGAACATGAAATTTTATATAAAGTTTCATCCTAATTAAGAATTCACTGATAAAGACCCAAAGATAGCAAAAAGTACACGGAACATAAGGTACCTAGATAATAAATTTTGCACTAAATTTACTAATATCAGCAGACTATAGCGAGATACACAGAGAATATTTTTAAAATGAAGTTATCGAACTACCATTACTTGTTTACCGAGCCACTGTTTAGTTCCAATTATTAAACCAAACTCAAAGCCGTAAAATAATATAAACGTGCATTAAACTTACAAACATCCTCTTCATATTTTGTGCCGGAGTCAAAAATTTAGAGTCTGCCGTCATGTCAGTCACATCGCTTTCCAAGTCTTGAACTTTATCGATGTCAACCACGACACCAAATCCTTCAAGTGCAGCTTCTTGCCCGGCTAGCTTGGTATTTGCCACACAATGCTTTCAGCATTGCGAAACTCCGCTTCAAACAACATACAGTAGTATGGTAATTTCTTCATGTCAATCCCTTGAGATGTTCGTAATTGCAGGCGGTGATTACTCGAATATTTTGCATGGCGTTGTGAATACAAAGGTTCAATGGTTCATTAAGTAACCATTGAGTTTTTGAAGCCGTTTAATAAACTCGCAGCACGTGTTTTATCAGGTCTAAAACTCTCGGGCTGCGCCCTCGAGTTTTAAACCTGATAAAACACTGCTGCTCGTTTATTAAACAGTACATAAAGTCCTAGATATTCGTGGAACTAATATAAGCAACTTACTCTACGCAGACGACTTAGTCCTAGTATCTAAGAATAAACATGATTTACAAAGTCTACTGGAAGGCCTTGAAGGGTATTGCGACACTAACCAATTAACTGTTAATATAGAGAAAACAAAAGCTATTGTTTTTAATAATAACGGAAAACGAATGAACAATTATTGTTTTTATTATAAAAATAACCAATTAGAAAATGTGCGAATGTACAAATATCTCGGACTTACTTTCAGCGCATTCGGCAACTTTAATGTGGCAACACAAGAACTTAAAAAATCAGCACTGAAGGCAATGTTTAAACTAAAAAAAGAAATGGGATCCCACTTTAGATCTGATATTAAACTGACAATCAAACTCTTCGACACTTTGATAAAACCAATCTTGCTCTATGGAAGCGAAATCTGGGGGACCGATAGCAAAAGATCTAACGAAAATGATCCGATAGAAATAGTGCATACAAAATTTTGCAAGTTACTATTAGGAACCAGCAGAACATCAGTCAATAATGGATGTAGAGCAGAGCTTGGTAGATATCCTTTGAGATGTGAATTAACATTCAGAAGTATTAACTATTGGACAAAATTGTTAACCAGGGACGAGCCAATGCTTACAAAAAATATGTATCTCGACAGTATGCAATCAAGCAACCCAGTTTTTTGGAGTTACAAAATTAAGCGAACCGTACAAAGCCTAGGCTATGGTGATATATGGATACTCCAAAATAATACTCCAGATTTTAGGGAATTTCTGAAGAACATAAAGCAACGCCTAAAAGACACAGAACTACAAATTTGGTTAAGTGATATATTTAATGACCAACGACAGAATCCAAACCAGAGTAACAAACTACGAGTTTATCGAACATTCAAAACGAAGTATGAATTCGAAAACTATTTGGATCTTGTCAGAAACATCAAACATAGAATTACGTTCACCAAATTAAGAATAAGCAATCATTGCCTTCAAATTGAAAAAGGAAGACACCTTAAACCTTATCTAAAACCAGAAGAACGAATTTGCCCAACATGCAAACAAGAAATGGAAGACGAAATTCACTTCCTGCTGAGATGCAAAACTTACCAGACAATCAGGCATGATTTCTTTTCCTCCTTAAAAACTCTAACGAAATTAGATAGCAGAAAAATGACAGAAAAAGAACTATTTTCGGTAATCATTGATCCCCCGAGACAAGTCACAACAATAGCAGCAAAATATGTCTATGATTGTATGGACATGCGATCCACCATAATTTCAGCACAAATAATGTAAGCTAATTTAATGATAACTAACTATATATATATTATATTTTTAAGATTACAGAACAATCTATCCGTCATTAACCAACTTTTTAAATTTGTTAGCAGTCATCTGATGTACCAATGTAGTACAAAGAGCTAATGAATAAAGTCTGTCTGTCTGTCTGTCTATTCGTCAGGACAATATGGAAACGCCAACAGAAACTCAAACTCAAGTTCGACTTGTTTGGTCAAGATTTTAAAGCTGCGATTCTTATAGATGCTATTCTTGTTACCGTGTCCAGTTCTGCACCCTATAGCCGCACATACCAACGCATTTATCATACAAGTGTCCCCCTCCCCCTCCCCCCCCCCCCCCCGGGTTGTTACCAGCTTTTTTTTCTAACAAACAATATATATGGTCTAATTCGATGAAGTCGTTCTTTTTTTATAACATATTCTTTACATTTGCTCCAAGAGCTAAAGTTCATCGAGGGAGCTTATGTAATTTAAATAAACACACATAATCTGCGGGTAAGGGAACACCGATTAATTAAGGACATATAAACTAACAATAAGGGAAGCAATATATATGAACCATGTTAACACGAAAGGAGTCTTCCTGTCTAAGGCTCCTTTTGTGTTAAAGGGGCTATGTCATGGTACTGCGCATGTATCGAGTAATCGCTCGTTTAGTGGTTGTTAATTGGATACAAACAGTTAAACTTCCCTCCCTCAATGCTTGATTGAAAGGATTTTCAATATTTTCACTGGAGACTGTTTATATACACTGTTTGTTAGCCATTTTTGCATAGTTGCTTTCATTTTAAGCATCCCACATGGCCGAGAGGTTCGTTAGTTCATATCAAAATCGGTGGAAATAACTCTTTCCGGCCCGGAAAAACGAATTTAAAGTCTTACCGTGACACAGCCCCTTTAACGTGCCTCAACTTGTGTAACCTAAATTTCAAAGTGGTGCCATTGCTTGAGCTTTCGATGGATTTCAATGAACTACACGGCAAAACAACGTTCTCTTCCTGTAGATTGAGATTAGAAGCGCGATTTTCTACGTATTTTGGTTAGAAATACCCGAAAATGTTTTTTTCTAACCTATCCCCCTAACTTCTAACTCTCAAACAAAGAAATTATGGGATAGATCTCAGACAAAGGCATTTTGTAATCGAAAGGCCAGAAAAGTCAGAGACTGTCATTTGCTCTTTAAATAAAACATTGGAAAGTGTGTTATTACCTCTTAAAGCGAACAAGCACACATTAACATGAAAGGAGTCTTCCTGTCTAAGGCTCTTATAGATATACCTGTATATACACATAAATATTGAAATAAGTATACTAGGAAATAAAGGAATTAAAGCGTGCTTGTCATTAAGGTATCATGTGGTTTTTCAATGAGATGTTTAATCGGTCAATAACCCATACATTCGATATTGGAAAAATGGAGACAAAATCCTCGTACCTTTTCGTTAGATTCTGGAACAAGACAAGACAGCAGTGAATGTCGTTTAATAAATCGATCAAAATCCTCGTCAGAAATGACAAACTTCTCTGCATCTCGTAAAGCATCTTCTCCACAGTTCTCTCCCGCAATCAAAAGGCACTGAAACACCTGATGGATGGGAGAGAGGTATTTCAAAATACAGTTCGTTAATGTCAGTTCTGAATGATTTCAGAAAATGCTCAAACCATGCAGGAGCGCTTACCATTTCCACCGAAAACCGGTATTTTCGTTTGGGAATACAAATGGACGGTTCATTCCACTGGAACGTTTTCGGAGGTATTCAGCTCGTTTTCCATTCCAACCGAAATCGCCGAAAATGTGTGTCCCATTTGCAGTAATGTACTCGTTCCATGTCCCGTATGCAGCCAGGTTTCCAGCAGATTTTAATGACTTAAAACAAAATGGCGGCAGATATACCGGATATACCTTTCCATGTGGCGTTTTCTATCCCAACCGGTTTTTCTGTGCAAATGGTAAGTGCTCCATGGTTGGGCTTATCGTTTACATCAACTGACTATCAAACCATCTGGTAGGAAATTTACAAAAGAAATAAAAATGGGAAATACAATAAAATAATAACATAAAATGGTACGCGCGTCCACCGGAAAAACCGAAAAGATCGGGAAAGGTTGATTACCCCGCCCACGTTTTTCAAAACTTTCCAAGCAAAATAACGCGTACCACTTGATTTTCCAACCGGAATTTCTGGTTTGTCGGTGTAAACGGTGAACACCCTAGATCCTGCTAAAACACAACATAAACTGGAAAGTTTTGGATCAATCACGGTTTCTGGGAAACCCCCACCCCTCCCCACACTTCACCCTAACCTAACCCCACCCCTCCCCACACTTCACCCTAACCTAACCCCACCCCTCCCCACACTTCACCCTAACCTAACCCCACCCCTCCCCACACTTCACCCTAACCTAACCCCACCGGCCACCCCTCCCCACACTTCACCCTAACCTAACCCCACCCTCCCCACACTTCACCCTAACCTAACCCCACCCCTCCCCACACTTCACCCTAACCTAACCCCACACTTCACCCTAACCTAATCCCACCCCTCCCCACACTTCACCATCCAAACCCACGCGACTTAGCGGGGGTTAACCAGGGACTAGGCCGTGGCAAGTTTACTCCTTCTCTAACACCTCTCTCTCTTTGGATCTCAGATTTAACATTTTCAGAGTTTAACAAATAGGCTATAGGTCACTCTCCAGCGATCGTAGCGATCGACACATCCCTTTTGCTCTGACAAAGGGCTAGCGCTCGAAACGTCAGCTGCTACTCGCTTTCCACGGCGGTTAGCATACCTCAATAGACTTTAGTTGATTATATACCAGTGTACATCCCTGTATGGATTGCCAACGGAGAACAAGAGAACAATAGGTTGCAAGCGCTCCCTCTCATCTCCCCTCCCCCCCCCCCCCCCCCCCTCCCCTTCCTTCTTTTCTTCCCCATCCTCCTTCCCTCTTCTTTTTGCGCCGCTACGCAGGCTCAAAACCAGGACATAGTACTAAAAGGAATACCCAGATCTCATCTCTTAATAGTAAACGTGGTTATCCAGGGGTCCCCCGGGGCAGGGGTATTTTACTGTCGCCGGGAGCCGTGGTTTCAATTGACTGGTGCATTATTTCTTTGTGATATTCTAAAGACCCGAAATCCCTCATGATACCTTCCTCCTAAAAGTTTTATCATCGGTACTTTCTCACCTTCCATCGAGCCGGAGATAGTTCTTTAATGTACTCAGTCATGTCTTCGTCGATGTTGTACGTATTGACCACTGTGTTGATCTTAAAGGCCACTCCATGCTTCCTGCACAAGTCCCGTACTTTTGCTAGCGAATCCAAGTGATTTTTGCCCTTTCTGTAGCGTCCAATAACACGATTGGTCTCCTCGTTAAAGCTATCGCATGATATCGCAAGGATATCAAGAAATTGACCTTGAAAGAACATCGAAAAAGACAGATAAATCACCAAAATCTAATAACTAAACAACCCCACCCCGAAATCCTCGCATTCTAGTGCAGGATGGGTTGTTCTTAGTTTGCAGTCAATTCCAAGAGATTCAAATAAATACCTGGCTTTCACCGCGTTGGTTGATTTGAAAAGAGAAGCTAAAGAGGATCCGTTTTGTTTGCACTAAACCAAAATTTCAGAGGCTTGCTCTACACACGGTCCTTACTACATTCACGTATTCATTCACATGTTGATTTCTAAGGAGGGAGGAAAACCGGAGAACTCGGTGAAAAACGGAGACCGCGAGCACAGGCCACAGAGAGGCGAGCGGCTTACCAGCTGTGCCAACAAAGCTCCGGCGAAAACGACGCCAGGATTTCCAAAATAATTCAGCTCAAAAGAAAAAATAACGGGAAACCGATAACTATCATTCTGCAAATTCACGAAAATAAATTATTGCATAAAAATAATTGGCCAAACAGAACCATTGTTTTGTCCGAGCAAGTCGATTACATTGGTAACAAGCCCCTTCAGGCTTACTGTACTTTGCGAAACGAAACGAAACTGTACTTTGCGAAACGTGTATTTAGGCACTACTGGGTACAGCTAAATACAATAATCTTAGTTTATACTTACTTTCACATATATAGCGCCGGTAGACTTCTTACTACTTGCTCCTTTTACAAACAAAACTCCTTTTTCCCCGTCGGCCATATTGCAAAAGTAACTTACTTCGCTAACTGGAATAGTAACCGCGCAGACACGACAACGAGGCTGCGTTGACCCGACCTCTAGTATTTGTTACAATTTTTCCCATTCGAGAAGTTGATAGTGGTTTGATAGCTCAGACAGCAGAGTGACCATCTTTGCGTACGTGAGATCGCGAGTTCGAATCTCGACGCTAAACGTTTTTTTCTTTTTTTTTGACTGGACAACATTTTTAGCTCTCCTTTCCTCGTTCTGGTATTTTTCTTCATAACGAAATAAATTGGCCCCAAACATATAGTGTCTTAGGGCCGAATCGCACTGGGACAAGTTCTGTCAATTTTATATTATAAACTGTCATCGCTACACTTGTCACAGTGCGATCAGGGTTGTATGGGCAAAATATGTTTGGCGCGACATTTCAAATGTTATCCTTTAGAATAAATCCATTGTCCGGAGCCCAATGAGTTTAGTCTGGAAATCACAGACGGAAACAAACTACAAAAACAATTTTTGTAGCACTTAACTGAACTATTTAGAACCGTAAACCTCTTGAATTCTGTACCGTCCCTTTCCAGACTGTTCTATTGCTGCAATCCTTGGAAATATTTGAACAAACTAACACCCAAAATCCTTGCGATAAAACATTAACAATGGACCAGAGGAATCATGATCAACCAGCCGTGCTTTGTTTAACAATGGTTATGATTGATCTCATTGTATGCATTCATATTTTAGCCTGTTGGTTTGCCCTCGGGCCGATCAAAATCGCTACATACAAGCCGCAATGAGGAACCGAACTTTTTCTTAGACTTGTCACAAGTCGACCTCTTTATGTTTTCTTTATTTCGAGCGGAGCGAAGCAAGCGACAATTTTTTTTTGTGGAAAAATTGGAAAGGACTTTGAAAAGGTCTAACCTTTATGGTTCTCACCCGGAGGGTCGGTAAGGTCCTAGCTGATCGGAAGGGGATGTGTGGTTTGTTTGGTTAGGTTAGTCGTATTGTTTGGTAAGCCATGTTCTTTGTTGTGCTTGGCTACTCTATTGATCATCCGCCAATGATGTGTAAGCCTTAATGGGGTCTCATATTTTGTATTAGCATCTTTATTTAAATAAAATATCCGTTTTTTCTTTCTCATAGCTCTTGGTTTGCAACTCGTGCATTTTCTCAACGCCCGCTATCTTCAATAAACGTAAATCATTGCATAGTAATAAATTGTTTAATCATTACGACACCAAAACAATTACACCATAAAAATAACAAAGAACCATTCATTTGTCCCTTAAATAGGGTCTCACCTTTTATACGTTTCAGGCCTCGTAAAACCTGGGATTCCGTTCTCATAACAATTTTCTACCACCTGCATACTCAGCTCAAGTTCGGAGGCATGTACTCCCGGGCCTGGCGGTGGTAGAATATTATTATGAGAACAGACATTACAGGTATTCCTGCCACATATGAGAACCAGGCTTTGCTGAGAATAAAATAAATAAGCGGACTTACCGTACATGACAAACCATTTCTCTTCAATAAGACTACCGTTGCTGACGATGCTAACACTCGATATGTGAAGTTCTTCCTTACAATAGCGAACCAACTCTCCCACAAAACGCCCGCGTTGGTGAATGAAGGGCTCTCCACCCGAGAAGTTGATTTTCTCTATTCCTGTTCAGATGACAAATCGACCCTGTCAGACACAGTAAAGCCTGGTTTTTATATCCCAGACGATCGGAGATTTAATTTGATGTTACTCCATATAGATAGATAGATAGATAGATAGATAGATAGATAGATAGATAGATAGATAGATAGATAGATAGATAGATAGATAGATAGATAGATAGATAGATAGATAGATAGATAGATAGATAGATAGATAGATAGATAGATAGATAGATAGATAGATAGATAGATAGATAGATAGATAGATAGATAGATAGATAGATAGATAGATAGATAGATAGATAGATAGATAGATAGTTTTATTTGGAGTCGTATACATCTGTACATAGACATTAATCCAAATAAATCCGACTTTCCTCGGAGCATCTGAAATTCATTTCGCATTGAAGCATAGAACGCATTTCGTACATGCATGGTTATTATATTTATTGCATTTTACGAGGAAATGAGCTTCATCCTCAATCTCCTTTCTAGGCAGGCAGAATTTGCTAAGCCTTTCATCGACCTTTTTAAATGGCCTAGCATGTCTTCCTTTTTCAATTTCTAAATCATGATTGCTTATTCTAAGCTTAGTTAGAGCCGTTCTATGCTTCAAGTTTTTTTATGCGTAGATAGTCTTCAAACTCGTAGTTTACTTTAAAGTTTCTGTAGGTCCTTAGCTTATTCTTCTGATTGGCATTTTTTCTTGTATCAGATTGTAAATATCACTGTGCCAAGTTTGGGACGTGTAAAAAAAATAGAATCGTTCCCGATTTTTTTCACATGGACAGTTATCGTTATTAAAGTCGGGAACATTTGGTACGGTCGGGAAACATCGAAATCGCCCAACATAAAAACCAGCCTTAGCTTGTTCAAAATACTGAGTGAAAGCGAAATGTGAAGCAGGAAAAGTCATTAGGTTTTATTAGAAGGCGGTTTCAGTTTTTCTCGCCATATTCCTTGCAGCTTATAAATCTCTAGGAGACCGTCAAAATCGGCAAGTGAGCTGAGTAAGCTATTCAAATAAAAAACTACAATATAGGCCGTGGCACGAAAACCACAACGGCTAGCAGGCTCGCGATTTTTGTGCCTGCCGGAGCGGTGTTGCGAATAGGTTTTTGTGCCGACTATTATGCTCTGTGCCTGTTCATACTATTCTTGGGTTGCAATCATTCCTAAGGGAATACAATCACAAAAGCGTAGCGCCATCTTGGTTGGAGGAACAAAAGAAGCAAATGTGCATGGTTTCTTTTGTTCCTACCAACCAACATGGCCGCCAGTAGTGCAACCCACCAATAGCAGATATCCGGTTCATACTATCCGATATGGTTTTTGGAGACATTTTCCTCAGTGGTATTTTTACACGATGATTGATTTTAATCGAGACCATACCTGCATCTTTGAGCAGTTGCAAACCCCTTTTTGCTTCGTCAATAGGGAGGACGAATGATGTTTTCGCCGTGTGAAAACAGAAGCCACAGCTGTAGTTACATTGCCTGGTGAAATGGTAGTTCACGCTCTGGGAATTAACGCTTCGTTCGCACGACCTTCGTATTCATATTTATCCTTGTTCCTTGTTATACCGGAAACACTATCTCGGTCATGTGGACGGCGTTTTCCTTTGGTTGCCTTCAAGAGGTGGTCTGCATCGTTTGATTTCCTGTACTTCAGATAAACAGTCAAAATACCTGCTACAACGGCCGTTATGCTAAGACAGACCAAACAATTGGGATTTA